>JAQSVH010216068.1:0-14324 GCA_029448705.1 Adansonia digitata
TTTCCTTGTTGTAAATAAGCAAGAAAAAGAGAGAAACAATGAGGTTTTGGTTCTGGTATGGATAAGGGTGATTTTTAAAATGTATAGAGGTTGAGAGTGAGTGTTTGGAGGCTATTTTTGGGTGGTGAGTGGAGAGCTACGGGATTTTGGTTTCCTTTGTGTGGGAATGTGTTTTTGAAGCTGAAAATAAGCTAGAATCTAACCTTTTTTAGCTGATATAGAAGTGGTCCATTTATACTAGTATTTTGGAGCCAATTTGAAGTGTTTTTTTTGGTCATTTCTCAAGGGGACAAGGTGATGTCAGCATGGTGGCTATAGGGTGGCTGTAGGGAGCAACTTGCTGCCAATGTGATGTGCATAGGGTGGCTGGTTTAAATGTTGAAATGATTTTCTAGCATATAAGGTGGCTGATGGTGATATTGGCCAACAACTAGGGAGGAGTAAGGTGATCATATGACATTGACCCCTTTGATCTAATTTAGACTTCAAAAAAATGTTTTGATTAATTCAAAAGCCTAAATTCGTAATTTGATATGTGTTTTAATCTTTCCTAATGCAAAGAAACAAGTTAAAATCGAGTTTTGGATCAACGGTGAACGAGTCAAAAGTGCTCAGACCATGAAATGAGATAAACTTGGATACCCATAATAATCTCCATTCCTTTTGTTATTAGCACTACAATCATGTTCTCCATATTAGGATAAACGGTGTTGATGCTTTGGATTTGCAAGAAAAGCTTTCCTTCCCACCATTTTCCTAATAATCAAAGTTCATCTGTGAAGTGAGACAAACTTGGACACTCATAATAATCTCTATTCTTTTTGTTACTAGCACTACAATCATGCTCTCAACATAGGGATAAACGATATTGAAGCTTTGGATTTGCTAGAAAAGCTTTTCTTTTCACCATTTTTAGTATAATCAAAGTTCACCCGAGAAATGAGACAAAGCTGGATACTTATAATAATCTCCATTATTTTTGTTATTGGCACTACAATCATGTTCTCCATATTATGATAAATGATATTGATGCTTTGGATTTGCAAGAAAAGCTTTTCTTTCCACCATTTTCCCCATAAGCAAAGTTCATCAGTGAAGTGAGATGAACTTGGATAGTAATAATAATCTCCATTCCTTTTGTTATTGGTGGCACAATCATGCTCTCCACATTGGGATACACGATATTGATGCTTTAGATTTGCTAAAAAAGCTCTTCTTTCCACCATTTTCCTTATAAGTTCATCCGTGAAATAAGACAAATTTGGATACTCATAATAATCTCCATTCTTTTTGTTATTGGCACTAGAATCACACTCTCCATGTTAGGATAAATGATATTGATGGTTTGGATTTGCTAAGAAAGCTTTTCTTTCCACCATTTCCCTTAAAATGAAAGGTCATCCGAGAAACAAGACAAGCTTGGATACTCTTTATAATCTATATTCTTCTTGTTATTGGCACTACAATCATGTTCTCCCTATTGGGATACATGATATTGATGCTTTGGATTTGCTAGAAAAGCTTTTCTTTCCATTATTTTCCTTACAATTAAAGTTCATCTATGAAATGAGATAAACTTGGATACTCATAATAATCTCCATTCTTTTTGTTATTGGCACTACAATCATGTTCTCCACATTAGTATAAATGATATTGATGTTTTGGATTTGCAAGAAAAGCTTTTCTTTCCACTATTTTCCTCATAATCAAAGTTTATCCGTGAAATGAGACAAACTTGGATCCCCATAATAATCTTTGTTCTTTTTGTTACGGGCACCACACTCATGTTCTCCCTATTAGGATACATGATATTGATGCTTTGGATTTTCGAGAAAAGCTTTTCTTTTCACCATTTTCCTTGTAATTAATGTTCTCTTATGAAATGGGACAAACTTCGATACTCGTAATAGCCTCCATTCTTTTTGTTATGGGCACTACCATCATGCTTTCCCTATTGGGATACACGATATTGATGCTTTGGATTTGGAAGAAAAGCATTTCTTTGCCCCATTTTCCTTATAATCAAAGTTCATCCTAGAAATGAGACAAACTTGAACACTCATAATATCTCCATTCATTTTGTTATTGGCCCCACAATCATGTTCTTAACTCTGGGATAAATGATATTGATGTTTAAATTTGCAAGAAAAGCTTTACTTTCCACCATTTTCCTTATAATTAAAGTTTATCCGTAAAATAAGGCATACTTGAATATTCATAATAATCTCTATTTCTTTTGTTATTGGCACTACAATCAATTTCTCCACGTTGGGATAAACGATATTGATTCTTTGAATTTGCAAGAAAAGCTTTCCTTTCCACCATTTTCCTTGTGATTAATGTTCACCCGTGAAATGGGCACTGCTTTGATTCTCATAATAATCTCTTTTTTTTGGCTATTAGCACTACAATCATGTTCCCCAGATTGAGATTAAGGATATTGATGCTTTGAATTTGCTAGAAAAGCTTTTCTTTCAATCATTTTCCTTATAATTAAAGTTCATCCATGAAATGAGACAAACTTAGATACTCATAATTATCTCTATTTTTCTTGTTATTGGCACTAAAATCCTGTTCTCCACATTGTTATAAACGATATTGATGCTTTAGACTTGGAAGAAAAGCTTTTCTTTCCGCCATTTTCCTTATAATTAAAGTTCATCTGTGAAATGAGACAAACTTGGATCCCCAAAATAATCTCCAGTCTTTTTGTTATGGGCACGACACACATATTCTCCCCATTGGGATACATGATATTGAATCTCCAGATTTGCAAGTAAAGCTTTTCTTTCCACCATTTTCCTTGTGATTAATGTTCACTCGTGAAATTGGCACTGCTTCAATACTTGTAATAATCTCCATTCTTTTTGCTATGGGCACTACAATCATGTTCTCCCATTGGGATACATTATATTGATGCTTTGGATTTGTAAGAAAAGGTTTTTTTTCCACCGTTTTCCTTATCATCAAAGTTCATTCGAGAATTGAGGCAAACTTAGATACTCATAATAATCTCAATTCTTTTTTATTATTGGCACTACAATCACATTCTCCACATTAGGATAAACAATATTGATGCTTTGGAATTGCAAAAAAGCTTTTCATTCCACCATATTCCTCATAATTAAAGTTTATTTGTGAAATCAGACGAACTTGGATACTCATAATAATCTCCATTCTTACTGTTATAGGCACTACAATCATGGTCTCCACATTGGGATTGAAGCTTTAGATTTGCAAAAGAAGCTTTTATTTCCACCATTTTCCTTGTAATTAATGTTTACCTGTGAAATGGGATAAATAATGATACTCATAATAATCTCCATTCTTTTTGCTGTGGGCACCACAATCAGGTTCATCCTATCGAGATACATGATATTGATGCTTTGGATTTGCAAGAAAAACTTTTCTTTTCACCATTTTCCTTATAATCAAAGTTCATCTGAGAATTGAGACAAACTTGGATACTCGTAATAATCTCCATTAATATTGTTATGGGCACTACAATCATGTTCTCCACATTGGGATGCATGATATTGATGCTTTGGATTTGCAAGAAAAGATTTTCTTTCCACCATTTTCCCTGTGATTAATGTTCACCCGTAAAATAGGACAAACTTTGATACTCGTAATAATCTCCACTCTTTTTGCTATAGGCACTGCAATCATGTTCTCCCCATTAGGATACATGATATTGACGCTTTGGATTTGCAAGAAGCTTTTCTTTCCAACATTTTCCTTATAATCGAAGTTCATCCGAGAATTGAGACAACTTGGATACTCATAATAATCTCCATTCTTTTTGTTATTGGCACAACAACCACGTTCTTCACATTGGGATAAACGATATTGGTGCTTTGGATTTGCAAGAAAAGCTTTTCTTTTCACCATTTTTCTCATAATCAAAGTTTATCTGTAAAATGAGACAAACTTGGATACTCAAAATAATCTCCTCTCTTTTTGTTACTAGCACTACAATCATGTTGTCCACATTAGGATAAACGATATTGATGCTTTGGATTTGCAAGAAAAGCTTTTCTTTCCACCATCTTCCTCATAATCAAAGTTCATCCATGAAACGAGACAAAATTGTATGCTCATAATAATCTCCATTTGTTTTATTATTGGCACTATAATCATGTTCTCCATATTAGGATAAATGATATTGATGCTTTGGGTTTGCAAGAAAAGCTTTCCTTTCCATCGTTTCCCTTAAAATCAAAGTTGATCCATGAAATGAGACAAACTTGGAGACTCACAATAATCTCCATTCTTTTTGTTATAGGCACTACAATCATGTTCTCCACATTGGGATAAAAGATATTGATGCTTTGGGTTTGCAAGAAAAGCTTTTCTTTCCACGATTTTTCTCATAATCAAAGTTCATCTGTGAAATAAGACAAACTTGCATACTCATAACAATCTCCATTCTTTTTGTTATTAGTACTACAATAATGTTCTTCACATTGGGATACACGATATTGATGCTTTGGATTTGCAAGAAAGCAATTCTTTCCAGCATTTTCCTCATATTCAAAGTTCATCCATGAAATGCGATAAACTTCGAAAGTCATAATAATCTCCATTCTTTTTGTTATTGGCACCACTATCATGTTCTTCATATTAGGATAAATGATATTGATGCTTTGGGTTTGCAAGAGAAGCTTTTCTTTCTACCATTTTCCTCATATTCAAAGTTCATCCATGAAATGAGACAAACTTGGATGCTCATAATAATCTCCATTCTTTTTGTATTGGCACTACAATCATTTATCTACATTGGGATAAAAGATATTGATGCTTTGGATTTATAGGAAAAGCTTTTCTTTCCACCATTTTCTTCATAATCAAAGGTCATAAAGAAATCAAATGAACTTGGATACTCATAATAATCTCCATTCTTTTTGTTATTAACAATATAATCATGTTCTCTAGTTTGGGATTAAGGATATTGATGCTTTGGATTTGCTAGAAAAGCTTTTCTTTCCACCATTTTCCTTATAATTAAAGTTCATTCATGAAATGAGACAGACTTGGATACAAATAATAATCTCCATTCTTCTTGTTATTGGTACTACAATCATGTTTTCCATATTGGGATTAAGGATATTGATGCTTTGGATTTGCAAGTAAAGCTTTCCTTTCCACCATTTCCCTCATAATGAAAGTTCATCCTTAAAATGAGACAAACTTGGATTCGCTTAATAATCTCCATTCTTTTTGTTATAGGCACTGCAATCATGTTCTCCATATTGGGATAAACAATATTGATGCTTTGGGCTTGCAAGAAAAGCTTTTCTTTCCACCATTTTTTTCATAATCAAAGTTCATCAAATAAATGACACAAACTTAGATACTTAGAATAATCTCCATTTTTTTGTTATTGGCACTACAATCTTGTTCTTCACATTAGGAAACACGATATCGATGCTTCGAATTTGCAAGAAAGCTTTTCTTTCCACCATTTTCCTCATAATCAAAGTTAATTTGTGAAATGAGACAAACTTGGATACTTATAATAATCTCCATTCTTTTTGTTATTGGCACTACAATCACGTCCTCCACATTAGGATAAACGATATGGATGCTTTCGATTTGCAAGAAAAGCTTTTTCTTTCCACCATTTTCCTCATGATCAAAGTTCATCTATGAAGTGAGACAAAATTGGATACTCATAATAATCTCAATTCTTTTTGTTATTGGCACTACAATCATCCTCTCTACATTGAGATAAAAGATATTGATGCTTTGGATTTGTTAGAAAAGCTTTTCTTTCCACCATTTTCCTTAAAATTAAAGGCATCCGAGAAATGATACAAACTTGGATACTTGTAACAATCTCCATCCTTTTTGTTATTGGAACTACAATCATGTTCTCCACATTAGGATAAACGATATTTGATGCTTTGGATTTGCAAGAAAAGCTTTCCTTCCCACCATTTTCCTTATAATCAAAGTTAATTCGTGAAGTGAGACAAACTTGGATACTCATAATAATATCGATTCTTATTGTTATTGTCACTACAATCATGCATTCCACATTGGGATAAATGATATTAAAGCTTTGGATTTGCTAGAAAAGCTTTTCTTTCTATCATTTTTCGTATAATCAAAGTTAATCCGAGAAATAAGACAAACTTGGATACTTATAATAATCTCTATTCTTTTTCTTATTGGCACTACAATCATATTCTCCACATTGGGATAAACGATATTGATGCTTTCGATTTGCAAGAAAAACTTTTCTTTCCTCTATTTTCCTTATAATCAAAGTTCATCCGACAAATGAGAAAAACTTGGATACTCATAATATCTCCATTTTTTTGTTATTGGCATTACAATCACATTCTCCACATTGGATAAATGATATTCATGCTTTGGATTTGCAAGAAAAGCTTTTGTTTCCCCCATTTTCCTTGTAATTAATGTTCACTCATGAAATGGGACAAACTTCAATACTCGTAATAATCTCTATTCTTTTTATTATAGGCACAAAATCATGTTTTCCTCATTGGGATATATGATATTGATGCTTTGGATTTGCAAGAAAACTATCCTTTCTAGGATTTTCCTTATAATTAAAGTTCATCTGTGAAATAGGACAAACTTGGCACTAAAATTATGCTCTCCACATTGGGATAAGCGATATTGATGCTTTGGATTTGGTAGAAAAGCTTTTCTTTGCACCATTTTCCTTAAAATCAAAGGTCAACCGAGAATTGAGACAAACTTGGATACTCATAATAATCTCTATTTTTTTGTTATTGGCACTATAATCATGTTCTCCACATTGGGATACACGATATTAATGCTTTGGATTTGCAAGAAAGCTTTTCTTTCCACCATTTTCCTCATAATCAAAGTTCATCTATGAAATGAGACAAACTTGGATGCTTATAATAATCTCCATTCTTTTTGTTATTGGCACTACAATCATGTCCTCCACATTGGGATAAACGATATTGATGTTTTGGATTTGCAAGAAAAGCCTTTTTTCCACCATTTTCCTCGTGATGAAAGTTCACCCGTGAAGTGAGACAAACTTGGATACTCATAATAATCCTGATTCTTTTTGTTATTGTCACTACAATCATCCTCTCCACATTGGGATAAACGATATTAATGCTAGAAAAGCTTTTCTTTCCACCATTGTCCTTAAAATCAAAGGGCATCCAAGAAATGGGACAAACTTGGATACTTGTAACAATCTCCATTCTTTTTGTTCTTGGCACTACAATCATGTTCTCCATATTAGGATAAACGATATTGATGCTTTGGATTTGCAAGAAAAGCTTTCCTTTCCACTGTTTTCCTCATAATCGAAGTTTATCCATGAAGTGAGACAAACTTGGATATTCATAATAATCTCAATTCTTTTTGTTATTGGCACTAGAACCATGCTCTTCATATTGGGATAAATGTTATTGAAGCTTTGGATTTGCTAGAAAAGCTTTCCTTTCCACCATTTTTTGTATAATCAAAGTTCGTTCGAGAAATGAGATAAACTTGGATACTTATAATAATCTCTATTCTTTTTATTATTGGCACTACAATCATCTTCTCCATACTGAGATAAATTATATTGATGCTTTCGATTTGCAGGAAAAACTTTTCTTTCCTCCATTTTCCTTATAATCAAAGTTCATTCGACAAATGAGAAAAACTTGGATACTCATAATATCTCCATTTTTTCTGTTATTGGCACTACAATCACATTCTCCACATTATATAAATGATATTCATGCTTTGGATTTGCAGGAAAAGCTTTTCTTTCCCCTATTTTCCTTTTAATTAATGTTTACACGTGAAACAGGACAAACTTTGATACTCATAATAATCTCCATTCTTTTTGCTATGGGCACTAAATCATGTTCTCCTCGTTGGGATATATGATATTGATGCTTTTGATTTGCAAGAAAAGCTATCCTTTCTAGCATTTTCCTTATAATTAAAGTTCATCCGTGAAATGGACAAACTTGGATACTCAAAATAATCTCGACTCTTTTTGTTATTGGTAGTACAATCATGCTCTCTACATTAGGATAAGCGATATTGATGCTTTGGATTTGCTGGAAAAGCTTTTTTTTTCACCATTTTTCATATAATCAAACTTCATCCAAGAAATAGGACAAACTTGGATACTTATAATAATCTCTATTCTTTTTGTTATTGGCACTAGATCATGTCCTCGACATTGGGATAAGCGATGTTGATGCTTTAGATTTGCAATAAAAGCTTTTTTTTCCACAATTTTCCTCATGATCAAAGTTTACCCGTGAAGTGAGACAAACTTGGATACTCATAATAATTCCAATGCTTTTTGTTATTGGCACTACAATCAATCTCTCCACATTGGGATAAACAATATCGATGCTTTGGATTTGCTAGAAAAGCTTTTCTTTCCACCATTGTTCTTAAAATCAAAGGTTATCCGAGAAATGAGACACACTTGGATACTTGTAACAATCTCCATTTTTTTTGTTATTGGCACTACAATCATGTTCTCCACATTAGGATAAACGATATTGATGTTTGGATTTGCAAGAAAAGCTTTCCTTCCCACCATTTTCCTTATAATCAAAGTTGATCTGTGAAGTGAGACAAGCTTGAACACTCATAATAATCTTGATTCTTTTTGTTACTAGCACTATAATCATGCTCTCCATATAGGGATAAATGATATTGAAGCTTTGGATTTGCTAGAAAAGTTGTTCTTTCTACCATTTTCTGTATAATCAAAGTTCATCCGAGAAATGAGACAAACTTGGATACTTATAATAATATCCATTATTTTTGTTATTGGGACTACAATCATGTTCTCCATATTGGGATACACAATATTAGTGCTTTAGATTTGCAAGAAAAGCTTATCTTTCCACAATTTTCCTCATAATCAAAGTTCATCTGTGAAATGAGACAAACTTGGACACCCATAATAATCTCCATTCTTTTTGTTATTGGCACTACAGTCATGTTCTCCTCATTTGAATACATGATAATAATGCTTTGGATTTGCAAGAAAAGCTATCTTTCCACCAATTTCCTTATAATCAAAGTTTATCTGTGAAATGAGATGAACTTGGATGCCTATAATAATCTCCATTCTTTTTGTAATTGGCGCCACAATCATGCTCTCCACATTGGGATTCATGATATTGATGCTTTGGATTTTCTAGAAATGTTTTCCTTTCCACCATTTTCCTTATAATCAAAGTTCATCTAAGAATTGAGATAAACTTGGATACTCATAATATTCTCCATTATTTTGTTATTGGCACTACATTCATGTTCTCCACATTGGAATAAACGATATTGATGCTTTGGATTTGCAAGGAAAGTTTTTCTTTCCACCATTTTTCTCATAATCAAAGTTCATCCGTGAAATGAGGCAAACTTGGATACACATAATAATCTCTAGTCTTTTTGTTATGGGTGCCACACTCATGTTCTCCCTATTGGGATACATGATATTAAAGCTTTGGATTTGCAAAAAAACTTTTTCTTTCCACCATTTCTCTTGTGATTAATGTTCACCATGAAATGGGCACTACTTCGATACTCGTAATAATCTCCATTCTTTTTGCTATGGGCATTACAATCATGTTTTCCCCATCGGGATAAATAATATTAATGCTTTAGATTTGCAGGAAAAGCTTTCTTTCTGCCAATTTTTTTATAATAAATGTTCATTCATTAAATGAGACAAACTTGGATACCTATAATAATCTCCATTCATTTTGTTATTGGCACCACAATCATGTTATCCACATTGGGATACATGATATTAATCCTTTGGATTTACAAGAAAAGCTTTTTTTTTCCCACCATTTTCCCTATAATGAATGTTCACCCATGAAATATGACAAACTTTGATACTCATAATAATCTCTATTCTTTTTGTTATTGGCAATATAATCATGTTCTCCCCATTGGGATAAATGTTATTGATGCTTTGGACTTGCATGAAAAGCTTTTCTTTCCACCATTTTCCCTTTAATAAAGATTCATCTGAGAAATGAGATAAACTTGGATACTCAAAATAACCTCTATTCTTTTTGTTGTTGGCACTACAATCATGTTCTCCCCATTGGGATACATGTTTTTAATGCTTTGGATTTGCATGAAAAGCTTTTTCTTCCACTATTTTCCTCATAATCAAAGTTCATCTAAGAAACGAGGCAAACTTGGATACTCAAAATGATCTCCATTCTTTTTGTTATTGGCACTACAATCATGTTCTCCACATTGGGATACACAATATTGATGCTTTGGATTTGCAAGAAAAGCTTTTTTTCCTACCATTTCCTCATAATCAAAGTTCATCCATGAAATTAGACAAACTTTAATACTCATAATAATCTTCATTCTTTTCTTTATTGGTATTATAATCATGTTCTCTTCATTAGGATGCATGATATTGATGCTTTTGAATTGCAGGAGAAGCTTTTTCTTTCCCCTTTCTCCTCATAATCAATGTTCATTTGCGAACGAGACAAATTTGGATACTCATAATAATCCCCACAATCATGTTCTCCATATTGGGGTACACGATATTGATGGTTTGGATTTGCAAGAAAAGATTTTTTTCCACTATTTTTCTTCCAATTAAAGTTTATCTGAGAAATGAGACAAACTTGGATACTTAAAATAATCTCCATTCTTTTTGTTATTGGCACTACGATCATGTTCTCCTATTAGGATACACAGTATTAATGCTTCGGATTTGCAAGAAAAGCTTTTCTTTTCACCATTTTCCTCATAATCAAAGTTCATCAGGGAAATGAGACAAACTTGGATACCTATAATAATCTCCATTCTTTTTGTTATTAGCACTTTAATCATGTTCTCCACATTTGGATACATGATATTAATGCTTTGGATTTGCAAGAAAAGCTTTTATTTCCATCATTTTCCTCATAATCAAAGTTCATCTGTGAAATGAGGCAAACTTGGATACTTATAAAAATCCCCTTTTCTTTTTGGCACTACAATCATGTTCTCCGCATTGGGATACATGATATTGATGCTTTGGATTTGAAAGAAAAGCTTTCTTTCCACCATTTTCCTTATAATCAAAGTTTATCTGTGAAATGAGATAAACTTGGATACTGTCGCAACGTACACCCAGATGGATCCTCGTAGATCTATGGGTGCGTACGGTTTAAAATATTTTTGTAACTTAGAAATGTCTTTTTAATTGAGACTTTTCTTTTGCAATGTGATGAGAATGAGAATGTACAGATTCTCGACTTGTAACACAGCGAAGGGGACCATAAGATGAATCGCTCATCTTATTAGTTTCGGATGACCATCATGACATGGCCAACGCATGGAGTCACCATCAATCATTTAAGGCGAGGCATGACTAGATGCCTATTAAAACCTATGTTTTGAGTTGTGAAACTCAAAACATCGATCCCTTGGTCTATGGAGTACAAGGATTCATCACTGGGTTCAGGAGTTGGTTGCGCATGATGATGTATGAATCTCTTCACGATACCTAAAATTGGTACCTTATTAGCTATATCTTATCTCAATTTCAATTCTTTCGATCTTAACTCATCAATATTTCGATATAACCCCATTTTAATGCATGAAGTTTATAGAAATACAAATCCAGGTTTTGATGAAAAGATTTAATCTCATATACGCCCCGAAGAGATGAGGAATATAGAGATTTTCAATAAAAATGACCTCTGGATTTTACTTTGAAAAATGGAATATTTCACTTTGGGCACTAGAGAGATTTTCACGCAAAATATTACTTTAGTTTTATTTGAAATGATTAGAAAACATGAATGTAAATAATCATAAAAAAGAAATCATGTTAGTAAAGCAATAAATAAAGTAACGTAACATGGATCATTCAATGCAATGATAAAGAAAAGGGATGGACTATAGGAATTTATCTCTCAATTGGCATCGATTATTTAAGAATAATCAAATTGATAATTTTTGAGATCCATATAGGTTTTTTGATTAAACGAGGTTTGTTTGACATATTCATGGAAGTCCAAAAAGGGGAAAAATTTAATTATAGTTGAAAGATAGGGTTAGAGTATCCCTTCAAAAAAATAAGGTTCGAGTATCCCCATGGATGATAAATAATTTTGATAGAGAAAGATTTTTAAATCTTGACAATTTTGAAAAACAGGGTTGGAGTATCCGTTCGGAAGATCGAGGTTAGAGTATCCCTAAAAATTACACGTCTGGCACTCTTTAGAGAAGTCGAGTTGGAAAACTTAAATTAGCAACAGAAATTATTGTGAACGAGGATAGTAAAGATGTAAAATATGTTTGTGCCTTGATACGAGCTTGTGGGAGTTCAAAGCATGTTCTCGAGGCTGATCTAGGTGCTATAGTGACATTTGAATGTCTCGAGATAAAGGTCAAGAAAACAGCTCAATTTTGACAATAACCGAAAATAAGGGATAGCGTTGCGCTATCCCGCTTCCTAAATTTATTCTAAATTGGTTTAAAGGCTTTGAAGGGTGGACAAGACACTGTAGAAATGTAACTCGATGAGGTCAATGTAAAAGTGTTCCCAATATCCCAAAAAAACACTTTCTAGGTAAATAAATTTTCAAGTTCAGATTGATCGTGCTGCTGGCAAAGCATATGAAGGACAAGATGTGTCAAAATTTAAAATATCACCTCGAGCTCATTTGGTATTAAAAAATTACAAGCGATACCTTTCTAAAAAGGGAATTTCATGAGTCTTTTAGGAAAAATGTTTGAAAAATTTGGAAAACTCATTTAGTGGGTCTAAATGGCCCAACCAAAATACATGTTTAGATTCTAAAGGTTCTAGATAGTTTAGATTTGAAAAATCTTAACTCTCTCATCTAGAATGACCAAGGGTGAATAAGACATTGTTTTAAAAATACTTTGACACACTTTACAAGGAAAATATAAAAAAAATTCATGAAAAATCATTTAAGATTTTAAAGTGATTTTTCAATTTGCAACAATTATGCTACCAGTAGGGGATAAAGCAAAGCAGGGAATATTTCATATTTTCTTTATGTTTATTGATCCAAACTCGAGTCATTGACATTCAAACGTCCATGACTGAAGGGAAAGAGTGGCATGAGCATCACGAACTATTTGCTTAGCCCTAGAGTATTTTGGGATGATGAAATAGCCCGTTGATCACATCACTCAAGGTTTTAACTCAAAAATAAGGCACGAACATTGGGGAACGAGTGGAAGGCCATTGTTGTTGGAAAAGCAAAAGATTTGAGCTTGCTTAATCAAGATTCCAGATCTGGAACACTTAATTTTCCCCAAGATTTTTTTATGCTAAGTTCATGCTTATCCTCATTGGTTGAGGTTAACATGCTTGGCTTGTGGAGGTTTTGAAATTTAGTTTTTAATAGCCATTAAACATGCATTTTGACAAGGGGAAGACCATAAACAAACAAAGGGATGGCACATAACATGAATAGGGATGCTAACTTTACCAATGGTTTAGACAAAGAAAGTGTTATGCATTTTAACAAGAAAATGTTATAGATGCTAAAAATGACAATAATTCATGCAAGCTAATGTATAAACGTGCTTAAAATGTGTTAGGATAATGATTCATACATGGATTAAGGATAACAAGATTCATGGATATGGCATAAAATGCATGAGCAAGAGATATCAAACTAATGAGGATGAAATAAGGCATTTTACACATCAAAAGGGCATTAAGGCATCCAAATCTTAAACTAACATAACTAAAAGCCACAATAATGCATGATAATCCTAAGAGGATGATAAAAACATAGAAAACTCCCTAAAATAATGAAGATGCTGAAAAATAGAAAATACAAGTGATAGAGTAAGAAGTTATACCAATAAACCTCAATTTTTGGCCAAATAGTTGGAGCCGCAAGATGGCTTGAATTTCCCTATTTTCCTTGTTGTTAATAAATAAGAATGTGTAGAGGTTTGGTTCTGGTATGGATAAGGGTCATTTTTAGAATGTGTAAAGGTTGAGAGTGACTATTTTAGGGTTATTTTTGGGTGTTGAGTGAAAAGCTATGAGATTTGGTTTTCTTGGTGTAGGAATATGTCTTAAAAGCTAAAAATGAGCTGGAATCTAACCTTTTTTAGCTAAGATATAAGTGGTCTATTTAAACAAGCATTTTGGAGCAAATTTAGATTTGTTTTTGGTCATTTCTCAAGGGGGACAAAGTGGTGTCAGCTTGGTAGCTATAGAGTGGCAATAGAGAGCAACTTGCTACCAATATGATGGATATAGGGTGGCTAGTTTAAATGCTAAAATGATTTTCCAGCAAATAGGGTGGCTGATGGTGATCTTAGTCAACAAACTA
>JAQSVH010216089.1:0-14323 GCA_029448705.1 Adansonia digitata
AAAGAGTTTGCCAAAAAAGGCATTTTTATTTCATGGAGCCTATCAAGCTTCTAGGAAATGCATGAGCATACTTATGTTATGTTAAGATGCATATTTTAAACATGAGATGAAGACATGAAAATGGAAGCAACATGGAAAGAAGTGTATGGACAGACGCTATTATGGTGATGAAAATGCAAAAAAGTATGCTTAGTTAAACAAACAACATGAAGGCACCAAGAAAAACATCAAGATCCTAAACTACCACAACCAAAGCCATAAAAAATGCATAGGAGTCCTAAGGTGGCCATAAAAGCATGAAAATGGTTTACTAAGATGAAGTGTATGCTAAAAAAAAAAGATACATGGGACAAAGTAAAATATATACCAGCTAAGGCTTAAAGTTTGTTCCTTCTTTAAAGCAACAACTTTAAGCTCGATTCCTTCCCTCCTTTTGCTATTGTTTAGCAAAAAAAGGGTGAAATAAAGAAGCTTTCTAGTAATGTGGGTGCTGATGGGGTGTTTTTAGGATGAAGATATGTGAAAGGTTAAGTTTTTGAAGGTGTTCTAGTGGTGGTTTTAGGGAGCTACGAGAATAGAAGTAAGTTAAGGATGGAAGGTAATGGAACAATGTCTTCATGAACATTTAGAGCTGGAGTTGCTAGAGGATTTGTGGGGATGGGTGAATAGTTTTTTGGGTTTGCTAGAAAGCTTTTTTTTGAATAGCGGAGAGAATTTTTATTTTGAGATAGCTGGTTCTGTTTTTCTTGATTCAGCCTTTTTTTAGAAGACCATGCAAAGGGCATTTTTAATTTTTTTTCTTCTATGCCAGGGCATATCTCCTATTGCCATGTTTAGTTAATTCCTTTCTTATTGGTTCTGCCATGCTGAGCAAATAGGCAGAAAGGCTGCGAAAGCCTGCAAGTTGGAGATATGCTTGCCATCCTCTTACAGCTATATATTTTATGAAAGTGACCTTTGTCATTAATTGTTTGGACTCCAAAAAGTTGTTAGAATCTGTAAATGAACCCATAGTTAGGGTTTGCAATGTTATATGATAGTTCCTTGGTGAAAAAACATGTTTAAATCAGGTTTTTGAAGGCTGAAAAATCGCTCAAACTAGGCAAAAATGCCTTGGTGTATCGATAGAAAACATGTTGTATCAATACACAAGATATATTTTACTCTTAAGTATCGATATAATGAGTGTGTATCGCTACTAAGAGCAAAAAATGTTTCCAGTCTCGAGACTTATAGGCCATTATCGATACTCCATGGATTTGTATTGATACTCATGCTTGTGTATCAATACATTTTGCAAAAAAATCATAACTTTAGCTACTGCCAAGATTTGTATTGATACAAACATGCCAGTTACGGACACGTCACCCGATGATCATCCCCCAGCTTTATTTTTATTTTTTAATTTTTTCATCTTTTACCTAACTCCTAGGATACCAAAAACTAGTTAAGACAAAATGAGGTGTCTACAATAGCCCCTCTTTGACATTGCTAAGTGTTAGGAATGTGGTAAAGACAAATAGACACCATTTTGTTCGGGAAGTGTATTAGGCTATTTTTTGGGCAGGAAAGAAAAGGGGCCCTGCTCTTTGAAGACTAAAAGAAAAGAAGTGTCGCCAGCTTATGTGGACTTAAAAGCAATAGAAGGGGTGCCACTAGCTTATGTGGCTTTAAAAGAAACAAAAAAGGTGTCCTGCTCTTTGAGGACTAAAATGAAAAGGGTGCCACCAGCTTGTATGGGCTTAAAAGAAATAGAAAAGGCATCCTATTCTTTAAAGACTAAAATGAAAAAGGTGCCACCAGCTTGTATGGGCTTAAAAGAAAAAGAAAAGGCATCCTATTTTTTTTATGACTAAAATAAAAGGAAAAGCCTTGCTCTTTGAGGATAAGAAAAGAAAACATCTTGCTCTTTGAGGACAAGAAAAGTAAATGTCCTACTCTTTGAAGACAAAACAAGAAAACATCCTGCTCTTTGAGGAGAAAGAAAGAAAAGGTCATGCTCTTTAAGGACAAAGAAAAGCTGCTCTTTAAGGACAAAGAAAAGAAAACATCTTGCTTCTTGAGGACAAAGAAAAGAAATCATCCTAATCTTTGAGGACAAAAGAAAGAAAATGTCCTGCTCATTGAGGACAAAGAATGAAAAAAAGTGCCATCAGCTTGTGTAGGCTTAAAAAAAAAAGGCAGCCTACTCTTTAAGGACTAGAATGAAATGGATGCCACTAGCTTGCGTGGGCTTAAAGAAAAGATGTCCTGCTCTTTGAAGACTAGAATGAAAGAAAATGTCCTGCTCTTTGAGGACAAAGAAAAAAAATGTCTTGCTTTTTAAAGACAAGAAAAGAAAATGTCCTACTCTTTGAGGACAAAGAAAAGAAAAGGTCTTGCTCTTTGAGGATAAAGAAAGAAAAGGTCTTGCTCTCTGAGGAGAAAAAAAATATCCTACTCCTTGAGGATAAAGAAAAAAATGTCCTGCTCTTTGATGACAGGAAAAAATGGTCCTACTCTTTGAGGATAGGAAGAAAAGGTCTTGCTCTTTGAGAACAAGCGAAGAAAAAGTTTTGCTCTTTGAGGACAAAGAAAAAAAAATGTGCTGCTCTTTGAGGACAAATAAAGGAAAGGTCCTACTCTTTAATGACCAAAAAAAAAAAGAAAATGTCCTACTTTTTTAGGACAAAAAAAGAAAATGTCCTACTCTTTGAAGACAAGAAAGAAAAGGTCCTACTCTTTGAGGATAAAGAAAGAAAAGGTAATGCTCTTTGAGGACAAAGAAATAAAAGGTCCTGCTCTTTAAGGACAAAGAAAAGAAAATATCCTACTATTTGAAGACAAAGAAAAAAACATCCTGCTCTTTGAGAACAAGAAAATGTCCTGGTGTCAAGATTAGATACCTTTTTTGCATGATTTTCAATAAGGTTGTGATGTTGCAGGTACTTACCTAAGATTTTTCAAGGTTTCTGGAAATAAAAATTTACACCTTGCGCTCTTTACTGATTTGCCTTTTGTATGGGGATTGGTACCTAAAAGATGTTAAATCTTATAAAATGCATGAGAATGCATATGCGTACTTAAATGATGCGAAAGTGGTGTTTCCAAAGGCATAATCTGTCAATTTTGGATATTTCTCATATCTAATAAGGGGGCTTCTTGTCCCGATAATGTATGATGGTACTAAAATAATTTTGAAATTGGATGATTCATGTTGGAAGGCTCTAGCTGTAAAGAGTCTATTAGCAAGCATGAGTGGTACTTCTTTGCCAATTCTAACATTAAAAAGCCTTATTGACTGTTCAAAAATGTAAAACCCTAGTTTTTTAGGTGCCAATTGAAGTAGGATTTTAGCCTTTCTTCTTCATGATAGGCTTTTCTAAAGGTAGAGTTTGAACACTTTTCAAGATACAAGATCAATGAATGTGGGACTAACCGTGGCCCTAGAGTTCATTTTTGGTCTTTAGACCTAGCAAAAAATCTTGCGAAGTTCAATATTTCCAAGCAATGCTATGAAATCCTGTTATCAGTTTTGTTCATTTATCAAGCATTGTCAATTAAATGATGCAAATGATGCAACTGAAATGCAAGGTTACAAAAAAGTTTTACGAGAAATCAAATAATTGTATTCTCATTTGATTGAAAAATTTTAAAACACAAAAGAGCCAACATAAATTTTCCAATGGAGATTAGCTTCGATGCTGATGACATAAATTTTCCACTGATTACTTTCGATGACTTTCTCTCAAGCAAATAATCCTTGTGGTGTTGGCCAAATCATAAAGAGATTCCTCAGATTGCCCTATGGTGGGATGGAGGCTTCAATGTTGGTTATTTTTCATATTCCAAGTACAAGTATGGATGAGGTTTGGTTAGCATAGGACAGATAGGTAAGTTATGATTTGGTGTTTTGGTCAGAGTTATGGATATGGGGAAGATTGGTTTTAGGTTAATGATGGTTTGGGCTTGACTTGGTTTGAATGGGTTTGGTTATTTAAGCCGCCTTTTTAGGTTTTTGACTTAAGTTGGTTTTCTCTTCATTTTTTGGTTATTTTTCCTTTTTTTTTTTTTTACAGAATGGTGGGTGGAGGACTAATAGAATGCCCTTTTGAGTTTTCATTCTAAAGTCCTTTCAGGCATAGTATTTCTTTACAAAATTAGAGTTAACAGGATTGGGCAGGTCATTGCCATCCATTTTGGTTAAGATTAAGGCTTCGCCAGAGAATACACATTTTACTATGTACGGTCCTTCCTAATTTGGGTTCTATTTCCTGCGAACATCTTTATGGATTAGGAGAATTTGCTTAACCACTAAGTCACCTTCTCGAAACTAATGAGGATAGACCTTTTTATCATAAGCTCTCGTCATGCGCTTTTGATACATCTACCCATGACAAATTTCTTTGATTCTTTTCTTTTATATGAGATTAAGTTGCCCAAATCGCTCTTTAACCCATTTGGCCTCTTCAAGTTTTGCTTTCATTAGGACTCTGAGTGACGAGATTTCTATCTCGATGGGTAAAATAGCTTCAATGCCATAGATTAAGGAGAACAGTGTAGCACCTGTAGAAGTTTGTGTTACTGTACAGTAAGCATGCAATGCGAAGGGTAACTTTTCATGCTAATCCTTGTACGTCTCAACTATCTTTTCGATTACCTTCTTAATATTCTTGTTGGCTACTTCCACTACCCCGTTCATTTTTGGACGATATGGGATGGAATTTCGATGCTGAATTTTGAACTGAGAGCAAGTTGCTTGCATCATTTTGTTTTTCAGATTATGCGTATTGTCCGTGATGTTTTGCTCGGGGAGGCCATACCAACAGATGATGTCTCGCTTCACAAATTTGCACATGATAGCTATAGTAACGTTAGCATATGAAGTTGCTTCCACCCACTTAATGAAATAGTCTATAGCAACTAGGATGAAATGATGTCCATTGGAGGCCTTAAGGGTGATTGGTCTAATAATGTCCATGCCCTACAAAAAAAAAAGGCCATGGGGCTGTCATAAGATGCAATGGTACCGGAAAGACATGAATCTTGTCTGCATAAATTTGGCATTTATGGCATTTACGGGCATAGTTGATGCAATCCCTTTCTACAGTCAACCAATAGTAGCCGATCGCATGACTTGTCTCGCCATTTAGTGTTCATTAGTATGCGTACCACAGATCCCATCATGGACCTCGTTAAAGATTCTTTTGGCTTTTGACACGTCCATACACAGAAGTAATACCTGGTCCAAACTCTTCTTCTATAGCATTCCACTATCCAAAATGAAGTTTGCAGCCATTCTTTGTATAATTCTATTATTATTTTCGGTGGCATGATCAGGGTATTGCTAATTTTTGATATATTGAAGGATGTCATGATGCTAGGGTAAACCATTTTTTCCTTGATATTTTCATAATATGCTGATGTTGAATGAATGCTCATCTGAATAGGGGCAACGTTCGACTCTTAATTAACCTAAAACATGGATGACAAGGTGGCTAAGGCATCATCAATTTGATTTTCTTCTCGAGGCAAATATCGAAATTTAACATCATCAAATTCTTTTCTCAATTATGAGATTAAACTTTTATAATGAGTTAGTTTGGCATCACGTGTCTGCCATTCCCCTTTTAATTGGTAAATAATAAGGGCTGAGTCTCTAAACACTCGTAAGGTTTGGATGCCCCTTTCGATGGTAGCTTAGAGTCCCATGATGTAAGCCATATATTTAGCTACTTTGTTAGTACAGTCAAAGCTCAATCTTGTAGTGAAAAGATAATTGCTTCCCTCGGGTGAGATTAAAATTACCCCAATGCATTTGAAGCACCATCAAAAAATATTTTCCAAGGTGAATCACTATCGGTTGTATCTCCCATCTCAGATATGGACATTAGGTCTTCATCGAGGAATTAGAATCCAAAGGTTGATAATCATCCATTGTTTGACTAGCAAAGAAGTCTGCAATTGCGCCACCTTTGATGGCCTTCTGATTCATATATACAATATTGTATTCAAAAAGCAGGACTTGCCATCTAACCAATCTCCCTGACAATACATGGGCTTTACATAAATATCTAACGCGATCCAGTTTGGCATTCAACCACGTGGTATGGTATAGCATATATTATATTAACCTCATGGCTGTCTAGACTAGAGCATAACATAGCTTTTCTACTATCGAGTAGTTATTTTCATATTCTGAGAACTTTTTGCTTAGATAGTAGATAGCCTATTCCTTCTTTCCTGAATCATCATGCTGGCCTAATACACAACCCATCGAACTATAAAAAACTAATAGATATAAAATTAGAGGTCTGCCTGGGATTAGAGGCACAAGCATTGGAGGGCTTGAAAGGTATTGCTTTTCTTTATCGAAGGCTTCTTAACATTTTTCCATTCCATTCTCTAGGATTTTGTTTATGAAGTAGCTGAAAGATTGGGTCACATTTGTCAATTAATTGAGATATAAATCAGGCTATATAGTTCAATTTTCCCAAAAAACTTTTTAACTTTTTTAGGGTTTGAAATAGTGAAAGGTTTTGAATGGCCCTAACCTTGTCAGGGTCCACTTCTATTCCTTTTTCACTCACAAGGAAGCCTAATAACTTGCCAGATGTGACACCAAATGTGCATTTGGTAAGGTTTAACTTAAGCTGATATTTGCAAAGGCATTTAAAGAGCTTCCACAAATCTGCTACATGTTAATTCTCTCTAGGTGACTTGGCGATCATGTCATCCACATAAACTTCATTCTCTTTGTGTTATAAGGCCATAAAATAATGTCACCATTGCCTTTTGATAAGTTACCCTAGCATTTTTTAGCTTGAAAGGCATCACTTTGTTGCAAAAAGTTCCCCACATGGTCATGAAGGTGGTTTTTTCCATGTTTTCAATCACCATTTTGATTTGGTTGTATCCCAAAAATTCATCCATGAAAGAAAAAATGCATTTTTTGGCAGTGTTATCCATTAGGGTATTAATATGGGGCAAAGAAAAGTTATCTTTTGGACTAGCTCGATTCAAGTCCCTATAATCCACACATATTCGCACCTTACTATCCTTCTTAGGGACTGAGACTATATTGGCCACCCACTCAGGGTATTTAGCAACTTTGAGAAATCCTACTTCAAATTATTTTTTGACTTCTTCTTTGATTTTTAGCAGCATGTTGGATTTCATCCTCCTAAGCTTTTGCTGTATAGGTTTACACTCGGGTTTGAGGGGAAGTTTATAGACTACGATGTCATTATTCAACCCAGGCATATCATGGTAAAACCAAGCAAACACGTCCGATTCTCTTGAAGAAGGCTTATAAATTGGTTTTGGGTTAATGGTTTTATAGAGGTTCTAATTTTAACTTTTTTTCGGTCTTTTTCTATCCCAAGGTTTATGGTTTCGGTGGGTTTTTTATACGGTAAAATTTGTTTTTCCTCTTGTTTAGTTAGTTTGAGCAGATCTAAGGGTACAAGGTCCTCTTCAAAATCTTTTTTATACTCAACCCCACCAGCATAGATTACTTGCTTAAAGTTGATTTCTTGAGTCTCAATGCAAATATTCATGTCATCTTCATTTGAATACCTGAAAATATGAAAAAGAACAATATAAGCAAAAAAATATGCGAAAGGAGGTGAAAATGGGCACAATGAATGAAATGCATAATGCTCCATCATTTTCATTGATAATACTTCATAAAAGGTGCCTATACAAAGGATCCCACAATGCTCTTGGGCGAAAGCATATGGGTTTAGCTCATGGCATTACTTTGAAAGAGTTTTGAATAATACAGGGATTTCTGTCTTGGTCCAGACATTTGGAATAAACTTTGGAGGGCATAAGTCAGTCTCTCCACCTATTGTTTATGGCTATTCAATTACACTGATACAGAAATCCCCTAAAGTTTTCCTTAACACAAGCATGATGTTTGTCGAGCTAGTGTTAACATGTCCACCTGAGTGAAAGTTCTTATGCAACGGCGAAAATGCCATAGGTTCATGTCCAATGTCTTATCCCAATAGACGTGCTATTCTTTTCTCCTGATTCTTCTGGGCTTGCTTTTTTTTTCCACTGTGAATTAGGTTTGAACCCTACTCCTCTCTTGTCAGTCTGATAGGTTATCTTTAGAGCTTTAGCAACTCCTTGGAGACATATTCTAAGCCTTTTTTCGACTCAAGCACTTTTGCCAACTATTTGTATCAAGCCTATTTGTGTGCTTCCTGACATATAAGGTTTAATCATGGGCAATCTCTCCTTGACATAGGTGGCATTAATGAACTTAAATGATTGAAAAGAAGGTTTTAGAATGCCCTCGTCAGGTTCAACATATGAGGTATCGGTCGAGGTAGTAGCAATGATATCTTTTTTTCCCATTAATAAAATAACTTTATTTCCAATTACAAACTTAAATTTTTGGTGCAAGGATGATGGAACTGCTCCCGCAGAATGGATCCACGGCCTTCCCAAAAGGCAATTATATCATGGAGCAATGTCCATCACATGAAAGTTAACCTCATAAGTACATGAGCCTATTTGGAGTGGGATAGTGATGTTCCCCATAATGCTTTTGCAGGTTCTGTCAAACGTTTTCATGATTATGTGACTGTTTCAAATGTGAGACGTAGCAATAAAAAGCTTATTCAGGCATGACATAGGCATTACATTCAAAGCTGACCCGTTATTGATGAGCACCTTGGGTAATATGCTCTCTTTGCAGTATGTGGTGATATGGAAGGCTTTGTGATTTCCTCTTCCTCCTTGTGGAATCTCATCACCAGTAAAGGATATGTAATTGTCAGCCATGATATTGTTCACTAGATGATCTAGTTGGCCTATAGAAATATCGGGAGAGACATAAGCTTCGTTTAAAACATTCAAGAGTGCATTTCTATGAGCTCCAGAGTTTAACAAAAGGGATAGCATGGATAATTTGGCAGGTTGCTTATTTAGCTAATTCATGATACTATATTCACTGTGTTTGATGAACTTAAAAAACTTCATTGCTTCTTTCTCACTTATCAGTTCCTTGGTAACTTTTAAATCTGACCCTTTAGTTACAGAGTTAAGTGTTTGAAGATTTTGGCTAGAATCTTCTTGCTGAACTTCATCTCTTAAGATTGGTGACGTATAACACCTACCACTCTGAGTTAAGTGGCTTACCCTTGAAAGATCAAAATTTGAGGTTAGTTAACTAGATTCCTGATGATTAAGGTTTTACTCTTATAGTTCTAGGGAATAGCCTTGTTGTCTTTGTAAGGGAATGGAAATGGCAGTGGAATAACTATCCTTGGTGCAGATGGGGCAGGAGTGACTTGAGGACATGATCAATTATCATACAAGATCAGTAGTTTTCTGATGCCATAGGAAGGATTGGCCTTATCCTTTTCTGTAGCATTAACGGATGGAAGTGCATCTATGGGTTAAATAGTTAAAGTCTACTTCTCATCATAAAATTTGATGCTACCTTCCTTCATCATTTTTTGGACCATGGCATGAAACTCTTTACACATATGAAGGGTATGACCATGTACTGTATGGAAATATCAAAAGTTGCCAACTCTTTCTTTTTTTTCTTGACCCCATTAACTAATTTGGCTTTTACCATAATCTGCCAAACTATACTCATTGGTGTTCTAAGCTCTTCCATATTTTTCACGATCTTGCAATCTTGCTCAATAATGAGCCTTTCTAGGTCTATGCCTGCACAAGTTTGAGATGAACTAGCTCCCTTGTTGAACCTCAACTATCGTGTTCTTTCGATTTTTCCTTTCCTGTTGCCTCTACCTGATTCCTTTTTCAAAACCTCATCCATCATTCAACAAATTATGACTATGTCCACAAAGCTTTTAAGGGTTCTTTTTGCCACCTCTTCATAGTACGATGACTATAGTGTGCCAATGAACTTGACGATCATTTTTCTCTCCGTCAATAATAGTTGAATTTGGTGGCCTTTTCCATCCACCTAGAGGCGTAATGCCTAAAGCTTTCATTTGGCTACCTCTCTATGCTCATAAGAGAAAGGCAAATCAGGATGCCATCATCATTTACTTTCTCCTCTTAGATGATGTTAACGGATGGATAAGTCGATTCATGACATTTCTCATAGAATTCTATCTTGGATCGATCCATTATTCCTGGGACCATTTTCAGGAACGATGACCATTATTGTAAATTATGCTCTTGAGCACAGCAACAGCAAGAGGATTCCATGAATTGCTCTCTGGGCTTACTATCCCAACTTCTCTGAATGTCTGCCACACTTTACTCATTGACGTCTTGACCTCTCTAACATCTCTTTTGATCCAATAGCCTTTCCCATCAATCATGGCATTTACCCTGGTTCAGTGTGATTAGAGAGTGGGTTGGCCCCAATATTTGGTTTGGGCCTTTGTTCTATTTTGATTATGCCTTTTTTCAGCAAGTCCTGCACATTTTTCTTACATGAAGCATAATTCTCAATTAAGTGTCCTTGTGCTCTTGCATGGTATTCAAAATAAGCATTCTTATTATACCAGCTGGGGTATGGTGGAGATTTCGAGTCTAAGAACACTGGGACCACCAATCGACCGACTAATAGGCAATTGTAGATCTCTTGATATAAGTATTGTAAAGGGTCAAAATGTTCCCTTTCTCAAGGTGCTTGACGAGTACTTGAGGCTCTGGCATTGTTTATGCTGTGAGGTTGCATGCTTGATGAGTGTTTTGAATAGGATTTGGTGTGAGGGTGACTGTTGGAGCAATCCTAATAGAGTGAACTGCAAGTGTAATTTGGTAGAGGCTAAAACTCGGATACAACATATTTGGGGCATACACCCTTTGAGCTGGGTTTGGACTTTAAGGGAGCTTCACAGTCCTACGATTGGCAGTGTTCTTTTTCCTTTCCTTTACTTGTTGGTTTCTTAATTGACCTGGATGATTCTCCCATAGATATTTTCCAACTTTTGATGGCATTATCGATCATCTCCCCAGATATGACCAGATCAGCAAAATTTTTTGTGGCATTTCCCACCAACTTCTCATAGTAATAAGCTTTCAAAATGCTAATAAACATAATAGTCATTTCTCTTTTAGTTAATAGAGGCTGAACCTGAGTTGCCTCCGCTCTCCATTTTTAGGTGTACTACCTAAAACTCTCAGAGGCTTTCTTTTCCATGTTCACGAGAGAGAGATGATCTGAGGCCCAGTCAAATACGTACTTATCTTGGTCGATGAATGCACGAGCCAGATCTGTCCATGTTTGAATTCTTATAAGGTCTAGCCCTATGCACCATCAGAGAGCTACCCCAGTTAAACTATCCTGGAACTAGTGGATTTTCAATTTCTCATTTTGTTCATACCTAGTCATCTTATGACAATACATCCAAAGATGGACAATGGGATCTATGGTCCCATTATATTTTTCAAACTCTGGCATCTTGAATTTATGCGGAATAACGAGACTAGAGACCAATCCTAGAGCCTTCATGTCTACAATTCCAAATTTATCATTTTCCTTAATAGGTCAAAGATGTTTCTCTAAAGATTGCTGTTTGTCTGAGTCTTCATCATTTTTTGAAGACCTTTTCGCCCTTGCTTGTTTTTCTTGTTCATCAAGATCTGGTATTGTAGGTATAGCAAGCGAAGAGCCTTGAACTAAATGTGGTGCTGTCGTAGGATTGACATAAATAAATGGTTGAGTGGACGAAATTCTTACTACCTGGGGATGCTTTTCATGCAACGCTACTTCATACACATTAGTTGCCTTAGACCATCATTCAGATTACTCTCAGGGTTGGTCTGTCTTTTGCCAGCGTCGATGGTGCTCATTTATCCTTTATCCTTTAAAGCTTAGGATAATAGTTTTGTTAATTCTGCCATTGGAGATTGAAGTTCTTTATTCTTATGAGCTGATTGTTCTTAAGATTCTCTATACATGAGTTCTAGTCACTCAATATGGGATTGATGATCGTTTTCCATGGCTTTACAGGGGGTATGAGTGTTGTAGCGATGGCGAGCTGATGATTCCATGTTTTGGGACACTTTCACTTTAGATTATTAATGGATTAGACCTTTAGAATATGCCATGACATGACATAAAGATGGATATGAATTCATGAAGCAAAAAATGAATTATGTTATTGACGCAAAGCAGAAAAAGAATAATTGTTATTGATGTAAATGCAAAAGGGACAATTGGATTAGGAAATAGCTCCACTAATAGCGTCTTTCATTGAAGCAACCAAAATCTTGAATACATATGATTACATTCGAAAATGTCTAGCATGATTACATTGTTCAATCACATGTTATAAGAAATACAACAGTTCTTGTTCGTGAGCTTTGGTAGGTGAGATGCTACATGCTAGAGATCAAGCCATGTCCATCATATATTTGGCCTCTAACTAAGCTTTCCTGAATTTTTTCATTGAGATGGCAATGATAAGTTTGATAATTTTGGCATGCCTGATCAATTATTTGCTACCATTCTTGCTCTCGCCGTTCTGAAGCCCATGCTAATTTATCCACCTGGTTTAGGCAAGCTTGCAAGGACTGCTCTAAGCCTTGAACCCTGATTGTTATCGTATCACTCTCAACTTGATTTGCTCTTAAATCTTAAACTCGAGCTTTTAACCGTACATTTCTCCTTTGATAAGTTGATACGAGGGTTCGAGCTCTGATAAGCTTTTCTTTACTATCTTTAGCAGCTTCTTTCCACTGATGTAGTTCTTTTTCAGGGTTGCAATTTATGCTGTCCACTCGATTGAAGACTTGCCTTGGTGTCATGATTTGTTTGTTTTGCTGACAGTAACATAATCTTTCTTTAGACACTTAAGATCTTCTTTGAGACGATTCTTCTCCTTATCAGCTCATTTTACCTTACCTTCACGTAGATAAACATCCATCTCTAATTGACTATTTTCCTTCTTTAGATAGGCAAATTCCTTGGTAAGAGTTATCTTTTCTTGTTTGAATTCCCATCTAAGCAATTTGATTTCAGAAGGGAATTCTTCAACTACAGATACAACAGCAGACGAAGGCAAGGCATCATTAATGCTACGTATTTTCCATTCATTATACCCTGGGGTCACACTATTTCCTCTTCAGTGTCTTTCCATGCAATGAGTTTGTCTCCAAGCACGAAAGGCTAACTAGATTTTTGACTTATAATTCAGCATGCCATATTCAAGGTCTAATGCCTTTAGGTCTTGAATAAAGGGGATAAATTGTCGACACAAAAATTGTCAAAGGACCAGAATAGGGGCGTAGTTGGTACTTCCTTATAACCTAATGAGTGGCACACAATTATAATCTCCACATTTGTACATGATGGTTTGTGGAGAGAACCAAGTAGCCTTCTATGTCATTTCATCCCTATTGAGATTTTGAAGTTTCTGGATCCATTATTCTTGGACTTTTTGCGAAGCCATTCCTTCTTGAGGACTTTGGAGATAGGACTGAAGTCAAGGAAGAAATTGTATGGCCTTCTCTTTTCTTCCAGGCAAAGGTGGTTAAGAAGCCACAGATGAAGCATAGGTGCAGATCCAATGAAACATCTTGTCCCTATTTTTTTGCAAAAATTAAAGGCTCGAATGGTTTCAGTGATGATAGTTGGTGCTGAGTTAATGTTGCAATATAATCGAGAAACGAGATCTATCACTGCCACTTCAACATAACCTAGCATCACCAAAGTGAATATATCTTCCATTTTCTGAATGTCAACGATATTTGCCATTGCTGCTTTCAAACTAGCCTATGACATGCACTCACCATTTCCCTTTTTCTTGATGTGACTTCAATCCATATCTTGGGTGTACTGAGAATCTGGGCCAATCTTTTCTTAAAAGCTAGAGGTTTCAACGCCTTGTAATAGATTCTATCAGTCTTAGCCCTCTCGATGTTGAGCAACGAGGTATACTCCTCTATTGTAGGGGTTAAATCCTCATGGTTAAAGGTAAAGCATCAATATACGGGGTTCCAAAATTATGAAGTGGCTTGCAGCAAATTAACATCCAAATGGACTTAGAGTAAAAGGGCAATGTCCTCGTATCACTTCGTGAATGATTCATTCTTGGTACTATCTCAACTGGTCCATATATATTTTAGATCTTGCCAGTTGTTCCGATGATACCCTAGTTTGATCTTTTCATGTGCTCGGGTTTTAGGATGTCCCTATCTTTATGTTGTCATCACTTAGACTAGGCTCAAACTTCCTCGAACGATTTCAACTCTGAGACAGACTGTTGCCCCGTGACAAACACCCCTTGGTGAACACTGCATCGTTGGCCAATTATCCTATGGCAATAATAATAATGAAATAATGCATGCATGCAAAAGAGAACAAAAAAAGATGATAAGTTAGTAGTTGTGCAAA
>JAQSVH010216100.1:3094-14322 GCA_029448705.1 Adansonia digitata
TAGTCCTAGTTATTTGAGACTGGGAATATAGCTGTTGCCTCAATAGATGTTGACCTCTGCTGGGTAATTTACACATTTTTATAACTTATTCTATCATATATAAATGGTCGTATTGGCCCATGACCAAAAAAGTGCCATTGGAAAATTAATCCTGGATAAATGGATTAACATTTTAAATCAGTTTTTTTAAATATTCTTTTGTCAAAATTTGAAAAATCATTCTTGTAAATGATATCATAGTTAAATTTCCCATTTTTATGAGTGTTTCCATATTTTTCATAAAACAAAAAAAACTGACCGTCATATATTTTTATTGATATCTTTAAAGTATTTATGCCAATATGCATTCCAAAAGTTAGAAATATTCAAGAAAAATATGTATTGGCATTTTCTACTATGAGGTGTCAAATTGTCAATTTTATTAATTAATTTTGATTTTATTCCTAAAATTTTTCCCTGTTAAATTTATTATGGATTTTAGAATTTCACTTTTTCCATTTTTGATAATTAATATTTTGGATAATATGTTGTACTTAGCCCATTTTATGTAATTTTCAATGTATTCTTTAAAATTTTCTCAGTTCCAAAATCGAGCTTTCTTTTATTTATAAAATTTTTTATAGAATTTTCTTAAGTTTTGAACTTTAAAATTCCTTGAATATTCCCATTAAATTGCCATAAAATCAGTTTTGAAATACATTATTTGTAAAATACGAGCTTTCTTTTAATTGTAAAATCAATTTTATGGATTTTTCTCATTTTCAAGTTACAAAGTTTTCTACTTTGTTACTTTTTTTTGGTTGGATTTTTTTGAGTTTAAAATTTTTAAATTCATCAAATATTTTTATTTAATTCATATTAAATAAGTTTTTGAAACGTCAATTAATTTTGTGAGTTTTGAACTATATATATACATATATCGATTTTTCTCTGTAAGGATTTTTCTAATATAATTTTATGAGTTTTTAAGTTTCAGTCAATTTTTTTATTATTTCATTTTAAAAATTTTGTTTATAATTATTAACTGTATTTTAATTTTAAATTTATATTAATGATTGGTTAACTTCTACTAGTTTCATGCAAACTAGTCTAGTTGATTTCCAACATTTCCCTAACCAATTTAGTTGATTTCTAATTACCCACTATATGATATTATCTAAGCAATCATGACAATATATCTTTGACTGAAACCTATTGCTTGTCAAATAAATGCCATTCTCATTTTTTTAATGCTAATAATAAAAAAAATAAAAAATAAAAAATAAAAAAATTTCTTGAGCTTCAGCAAAAGGTGTTTTTCATCCCTTTGGCTGATACTCCCCCTTATAACTAGGGGAGGATTTTGCATGTAAAAAAGGGTTTTTGGCTTAACAAAAAGATATAAAAAAAACATTTGAAAAAAAATTAAGTTACCAAAGCTTTGAATAGGTAAATTCTTCCTAAAAGCTTTGATGTTCTCTTCATTTTTGTTCCTTCTTCCTCTTGTTGGTGAGCAAAAATTATGCTTAAGTTCACAAATTTTGATCCATGTTAAATAAGCACAATAGCCGTGAACTAATTTCTTTGATTTAATTATTTTTGTTTAGTTTTTCTTGTTAGTAGATTATCCTTCTTCATTAATTATGTTTATGTTGATATAATGTTGGTTTTTATGTTATATATGTCATATATATGTTCATATGTATGTTATTTCTTTCAGTGTTTTCTTGTTATTATGTTGAAATCACATGTTTATATGTTTATTGTTATGATTTTGTCATATGATGGTGTTGATTTGTGTTGGATAAAACATGAATATGTGATTATTGAGTAAGAAAATTTTGTTTATAGATTATTTAGGGTTGGTCAAAACTAACACATGTAAATGTGATGATTTCTTATTTTTATGGCTATTTTATAAATATAGAAAGTTGAGGGACTAGCTTGTAAAAAATTAAAAAAATAATAGAAAATTTTCTAGCCATTCCATGCTTAGCCAAAACCCATATATTCCTTAGGGAGTGTATTTTATGCACTATATCAATTAGAAATATATTTTTCAAAATTTTGGGGTCTTTTCATAATTTTAGAAAGTTTAGGTTCTTCATGTAAATGTTGAAAATATTGTGTTAAGGCCAAAGGAAAGTGGTCGAATCTCTCTTGTAACCTTCGGTTATGATTTTTGTGTTTTTTTATTTATTTTCTATCTAATTTTGTATTTTAATTATGTAGGGGCTAATTTGCAAACTTAGAAAAGTTTATGGACCATTAGGAAAATCTAGCATTTAAGGTTAAAATGGTCATCTCTAGCAGGAAATCATTCACTTAGAGTATTTTAAAATATTTTTATCATTCCACCGGTTCCTCGATGGGGTGCTAAAAATATTAAAACTTTTCGTATTCTTTTGGTTCTTTGTTAGGGTACAAAATATAATTTTTGAAAAATTTATGGACCTAATTGCATTTTTGCATTTTAGGTCACTTTAAAATGTAAATTACCCATTTAGGGTATTTTGGGCATTTTAAAAAACCTTTTTAGCATTTTTAGCAAATTTTAGACTAGTGCGTAACTTTAAGAAATTAAAAGTCCCATTAGCAAGCTTTGCAGTTTAGGTCATATTTGTCATCTAAATTCAGGTAAAAATCATTGTTACTTATCTTTTCGTGTCCTTTATAGTTGCTGGGATACTTTTATATCGAATGTACTTTAGAGTCATTTTGGTAATTTTCCTAGAACCAAGTCATAGGTAGCCATAAAGATGCTTTTATTCCTAAGGTGTTCATTTAGGATAGGTTTATCCCTCTATGATCATTTTTGTGTCCTTACGATTACCTAGATATTTTTACGTTAAAAGTATACCCCATGGGGCATTTTCGTAATTACTTTAGAACTGAGTCCTAAGTAGTCATCAGGATGCTTTTATGCCAAAGGTGTGCATTTAGGATAGGTTCACTGTTTTATGATCCTTTTCATGTCCTTTAAGGTTACCAAGATACTTTCATGTCAAAGGTATACCCCAAAGGCATTTTGGTAATTTCCCTAAAATTGAGTCCTACATAGTCACTGAGATTTTTTTATGCTACAAGTGTGTGCTTAGGATAGGTTCACCCTTCTATGATCATTTTCGAGTCTTTTAAGTTTACTGGGCTACTTTCATGTCAAAGTTAAACCCTAAAGGCATTTGATAATTTTGCACTAGAACCATGTCCTATGTGATTACTTGGTTACTTTTATGTCGAAGACACACATTAGGAATAGATTCATCATTTTAGACTATTTCCAGGTCTTAGGATACTCCATCAATATTTTTAATAAAATTGGATATTTTAGAAAACTAAGGCAATGTCTCTAAGTTAATATAATACGTGAAATTTATCCTAGAATATGACACGGGTTTACGAATTATATTAACAACAAGATTCCTTTTCAAAGTGAAAATTAGGATTTTTCATAAATTTAGGAAGAATAAAACCTTTCGAATTCTTCTAGCCCTCTAGCGGGATGTGAAAGATATTTTAATTTTTTTTTAAAAAAAACCTTTTCTGTTCCTCTGGTTTTTCGGTGGGATACAAAATAGAATGATTAAAAACTTTTATGTTCCATTGGTCTTTTGGTGGGATATGTAAGAGATTTTAATTTTTAAAAATTTCAAAAAACTTGATTTTTTGACAAGAAATAATAAATTGGTTTTAGAAAATATTATTTTAGGAATTTATAATTAATTGCCATATGTTGAAACCAGATAAAAATTAAAATTCAAGTTAATATGTTATCAATAAGGTATCGATTTTTAGGCATTATGAGAAGGTTGATCCCTACTTGTGATGTAACCGACTCCTAAACCTTTTTATATGATCTTTAGTACGATTGCGAGCCTTGGAGTTAGTATTCTAGGGTTTTGTAACCCTCAAAGTATGAACTTGGCAGGTAACCAATCTCACCTAGCCCAAATAGGTTAGTGGCAACTCTGAATAAATAGCCGTTTTGTAATGACTATTTAGGGTTAAGTCAAGTGAGTGATTTATCTCGACACTTAGTCCCTGAAAATAAGAAAATATTGATATGGCCCATAGAAATAAGAGAATATAAAATAGTGATATGTTAATAAATATAAGAGCAAGGGCTATTTAAGTTAGGCTTAGTCAGGATTCGTATTCGGGCCACGTTGTGACACTATACGGTCAAGTTCATAAGCATTTGAACCCCATGGCATTAGTTGAGTAAGACTTATTATTCATAACTCAAGCAGCTTGAATGGTAAGGAGCTTAGGGATAGCCCAACAAACTCCCATGATTAAAACTCAAGTATCTTATTATAAATGATAAAGGGCATGTGATCATGCTTAGGCATGGACTCAATATTTTACGAGAGATTTTTATCATTTATCTTAAGTCCCATTGCTTTGTTTGCTTAGCATTTCTTCAATCATATATCACACAAAAATAAATTTAACACATGGAATCTTCTAGGATGATTATCGATGTTATCTATCTAGTTTGCTTGAGGCATTGGGAAACTAGTTAGTCAAATTCCAAGGGATATCATACAAGGTCTTCACAAGTCTTGATGATGATCTCCTTGGTCCTTTCTTCTTGGCATTGTTTTCTTTACATCTTGAATTTTCGTAAATTCTAATTTTAACCTAAATCTTAATCTACAAGTCCTATGTAATGGTTACATATCTTTACAAGAAACCTTGAGTTACATTCAAGGGGAGTTGGGTGAAAAGAGAATTTACAACTTAGAATTAAAAGAAAAGGCAGGCTTTGTAGACCTTATTTATAGAATAAGTACCAAAAAAAATTCAACCATATATAACCTAGTTATACTATGGTCTAGGCTATAATCATCCTCATGCTGACATAATCATATTATAAGCATGAAATCAAATTGCCATAGCCAATATCACTTGGTGATCTTGTTTGTCATTTGAATAAACCTCATCAAACAATTTGAGATGATTTCTGAACTTATTTAGTAATTTCAATTCTTTAATTAAAACATTTTTAATTGAATTCCTTACTTTTAGAAAACTTGTCTTAAATTTAACATTACCTAACTTTTAGGTTGTTTGTCTTAATTAGGACATTATCTAAATTTTAGATAACTTTGTCATAATTTGGATAGACTATTTAATGTGTAATATTAGCTAAACCATTTAAGAAAGTAGTCCAATTTTTGAAGTCCTAGAAATTCATCCATATTTAATTTAATTAAGAAAATAATTTTCCTAGATGTTATCATTTATTCTAATCATATTAGAACAAATCCTACTCGAATTAGGATTAATCATTTAACTTAAATATATTTTTCAATTAAACAATTTAATTGAATTTTAATTCTACGCTTATTATATTATCCATTCATATCTTAAACAAATTAAGAAAATTAATATAATTGGATAATTAGTTTTTTGATGATAAGTAAGAGTTTTAGCGGAACACAACTTTTAGGAAGGTACAATACGCCAACTTTTCTAACTTTTAGCATTTTTTTTTAAAGTTAGGATTATCTTGATCTAATCATATAAGGCTTAAAATTTCAAGAAAATTTAAATTACATGAATCCTATTCCAAGTAGGAGAAAGTGGCACAATAGAGGAGTCCTAGTCCAACTAGAAGTTTGCTCCATGCATGGCTATCTTAGCCATCTTAATTCAACTCAAACACTGTTGTCTTCCTCCTGCTAAACTTATGAAATTTCAGTAAATTTTCAGCAATATCTTGCTGCCATGGATGCCACACTACGGTTAAAACAAGAAAGACTAGGTGGTGCACAATCAACATCTGCACCTAGTGCACTTCATATGGCCTGGAATTCAAATGTTTTCAACTTTGATTTTAACCTAATTTTTTCACAAGTAGTATGAACTTTTATGGCACTTTCAAGGTAGAAAAACAAGGAAAGTTGCACTAGTCATGGTTAAAAGTTTTAGCACCATCAAGACATTGAAATAAAGCTATCCTAGCAATAGTCAGCACCAAAACATTGATAGATGATTCTGATATAAATTTAAATAGAAAAAACATATTTTAAACTAATTAATATTGATAATAAACATGGATTAACATGTTAATTAAAAGAAGCAACTTCTTTAAATTTTTTAATTAAAAAAATGGATCAAAATAACATCAAAACAACTCGAAAAGATTTAGACATGTTGGGACTTCAATATGAATTAATTAAAAAAATTTTAATCAATTATCTGAACACTTTTAAACATGATTAAATCCTATAAATACATGCTATCTAGATTAAAAAAATTAATGAAAAACTTTTCAAGAATTTTTATCAGATTGATTATCACTAAAAACTAGCATGCTAGAGCACATGTAATCTACAAACCTTAGGCTCGTTATACCACTAAAAGGAACTCTTGGGCTCATGTATATTGACATAGAAAAAAATTCAATTGAAATTAAACAAACGTAGCAAAATTAAACAAAAATCTTTTAGATTTCTTCAGGATTTTAGGAAAAGATGTATATGTGATCGAACTATAATTTAAAATATAGATCTGATAGAAATCATTCCTACTCAGAGACTTATAACTTTAAGCATGCTAATTGCTCAAGAACACACCATAGTTTGATTCCTACGATTTTTTTAAGCCCAAAAGTAGCCAAAGCGTTCTGCCTCTAACGGTGATCCACATAGATTCATATAAGAGCCTTCATGAGGTCAAATGCTTCTCCAATGCTAGCCAAAAGGATTCTTAAGACTCAGCCAAAAGATATATAGCCAATATGTTCAGATCTGAAGAGATATGGGAATAATTCTCACACCTAGCTTGCCAAGAGGAAGGAAAGCATAATTTTGTAAGGAAGTAGTGGCTTTTCATAAATGCCAAAAAACAGATCCAAAAATCACAATTCTTGATTTTGGTTGATTCCTTTAAGATAAAAAATTGATTTTCTATCTTTAATTATGATCTGAAACAATTTTAGATCACTCAGAACCATATTTAGGATAATTGAGGCTTTTAGCCCAACGCCTTAATTTACATAATAAGTAATTTAATTCATAAATTAAATTTTCTAACCTAAGAAAAACAATTTTTACTTCATGTAAATAATATTAAATAATTAATTCAATAATTATAAAGTAATTATTTAAATTTTCAAATGCAATTTTTGACCTTATATAATAGTATCCCTAAAACCATGTATACGAATAGATATTATCTTGATAAGATGTTTTTCTCTTTATTACCATATTAAGATATCTCTAATTATATTTTATAAATCTAATTTATGTCTTAAATTATTCTTAAGTGAACTTATTCAATTAAGTCCTTCACATTCCATATTTTATTTAATTAAGTCATACTTAATTAACTATGGGTTTGAATCCATCATAATGACAATAAATATAATTACCCACTCAAGTGTACTTATATTTATAGACCAAGATTGGCTTCTAGCAAGGCATCATGTCTACCCTGCATGTACGAAGAGTTAATATGACATCTTAGCAAACTTATCAACAACTAGCCTCTCAATGTACTTCGATCCTTTCACTAGATATCTTGGAAAAGCCATAAGCATGGTGCAGTGTCTAATTATGTACCAATCCATATTTGTTTCTATAGCTTTTGATGAACCTCATGAATTTAGGCATTGGCTAATAACTATATCAAGTTAACCAAGCCTAGAACAAATGATTATATTTCTTTGATGTCACTTAGAGTGGTGAATCTTTTTTGGATCACCCATCCACCATTGTATAGTTTATACCATTCCTAAAACCATTTACCATAAGCACCCATATGCTAGCTCCGATATGGCCATGTTTAGTGACCTTGTTTGCATAAAACAAGCATCCATATGCTATCTGTAATATCTTTGTACTTCAACTTCTATAAGATCAAAGAGTTACATGCATCCAATGCATGTAGACTTAGCGTATGCTAATCTTTATGCATTGTTAATGCCCTGTCTTGACAATATGATGACTAGGAACATTTTTAGAAACATGACCTTGTTGCATAAGAATCTCATTATCGTAACTCATTACTAACTTTACAAGGCTATTATGTTCATGGGCTTCATCCAATTAGTGTTTGCATGAGTGTCAATCGTGACGCTAGCATGAAGGAAAACCTTGAATCACTAACTAAAGAGATTGGTTTGCATTATTAACTATTATGTGTCTCATCCAATCCAATTAACTCCTAGGCATATACTAACAAGAGTTACTTTTAGGAACGTAAATTTGCCTTAAAACAAGGAATGCTTATGACATTGGCAAAACTAATGCTTGGAAGACTTCGAGGACTTAGGCAAGACCTTATGTCTAAAAAAAAGTACTTAGGCGACACCGATACAAGCTAACTATCTTAGAACTAGCATACTAGATTCATTGGACTTAAATTTTTTTTATAGTTTAATTGGCTACTAGCCTATCAACATTATCGAATTTCATTGTGGCAAGGGCCAACTAGCTCAAACTAGCCTATTGACATCATTGGGCTTAAATCTTGAAAATAGGCTAATTAGTTGGAACTAGCCAACTGACATCACAAGGCTTAATCTTGGTGAAGGCCAACTAGCTGAAACTAGCTTACAAGCATCATCGAGCTTAATCTTAGATATGCACTAATTAGCCAGAACAAGCTTGCAAAATCATTAGGCTTAACTCTCGATAGGGGCCAATTAGCTGAAGCTAGCCAATCAACCCCATTGGGCTTAATATATATGGATTAAGTAGTTGGAACTAGCCTACCAACATCATTGGGCCTAATTTTTGCAATGAGCCAAGTAGTTGAAACTAGCTTACCAGCATTATTGGGCTTAATTCTTGAAATAGGCCTATTAACTAGAACTAGCCTACCAATATTATTTGGCTTGACTTTTGAAAGAGGCTAACTACTTTAAACTAGTCTACCAGTGCTTAATACTTTAAAATAGGCCTACTAAGCAGAACTAGCTTACCAATATCATTGACCTTAATACTTGATAAGAGTCGAGGCCTTGACCTAGGGGATCTTCTATTTTGTGAACTTTTGATATCAAGAGTCCTTAGCTGAGGGTAGACTTTTAGAACTTATCAAGTACTACCATAGCATAGTTATCCATTTTGTAAATAATGTATGAAAATATGAATGTATGTTGCATATTGATGCCATTGAGTGATTATGCCATGAGGTCTAATTTGATGACAGTCATGGTTTTCCAAATTAATTTCCTTTTTAGGAGCTTTATCAGTTCTCTTTTGGATTCATGGATTGGATTTATTTATTTTAAGGTTTAGAGATTTTAGTGGCTGGCCCTAATTGGTTTAGGTAGTGTTGGTGGCCCATGGCTCAAATCAGGTTCCTATTAGTTATTTTCATGTTAGTAAGCTTCGTTGGCTTATGTTTAGGTTCAAGATTCTTGTTGATTGAGATTTGGTCCATGAGCTTGACAGGTTCATCTTTTGAACATTTGGTTTTTTGGTGTATGGGATTGGTTTCAAAAATCTAGTTTGGTTAGTGGTTTTCCCAATCGTTGACTTTTGTAGGTCTAAATCGACTTTTTCATGTTGAGTAGGCTCTTGGCTATTAAGATTTTGCCAGAAGAATATTATGTACACATCTTTGGGAATAATAACATTTTCTAGCCAAATCGATCTTATTTTTCAGAGTTTATTCTTAGAACTGGACACTAGTAAGTTTTCTTGTAATATTTTTATCTTTTTCAAGCTAATGTTAGTATATGCCTTAGGCTTGTATGAGGCATATGTAAATTAATAATGCAAACATATCACTTATGTTAGTAATTTAAGGTTTTACTTCATGTTAGTGGCATGATTGACATTCATGCAAACACTAATTGGATAAAGCCCATGTAAAGCAATGGCCTTGCAAAGTTAGTAATGAGTTAGGATAATGAGATCCTTATGCATCAAAGCCATGTTCCTAAAAACATTCATACTTATTATATTGTCAAGACGAGACATTAGTAATGCATAATGACTAGCTTATGCTAAACCTCCATGCATTTGATGCATACAACTGTTTGATCTCGTAGAAGTTTAAGTTTAGGGATATTTAGGATAGTATATGGGTGTTTATTTAGTCAAGTTCATTGAATATGGCTCGTATGAGAACTTTATTTGCTATAACACTCAAGTGTCTATGGAATATGTTCTCATGTGCTAATCATGTATATTAGTCCTCAAACTTGTGATACCAGGCCATATTGTATGGGGAGTGTCAAGCTTTGATTTTATCATGAATGGGTCCACAATAGATGGATGCTTATGGTAAAGTGGTTTTAGGTATGGCATTAAGCCATACGAAGGTGGATGAGTGATCCAAAGAGGATTCACCACTCCAAGTGACATCGGAGACATATCTCATTTGTTATTAGCTTTGATTAACTTAATAAAGTCATTGGCCAACACATGATGAATTTAAGAGATATCGTTTCTCTAAACTCATGAGGTTAATCAAAAGTCACAGAAACTAATATGGATTGATATATGAGTAGCCACGACACAAAGCTCATGGTTTTTCTAGGATATCTGGTGAAAGGATAGAAGTACACAAAGAAGTTAGTTACTAAAAGGCTTTTTAACAGCTCATACTAACTTTTCATACATAACAGGTGTAGACCCCTCTTTTGTCATGGCCATGTTCAAGGCATCAAAAGTCACCATCAAAGGCACCATCAAAGGTATTAGAAAAACAAGATCATTTTTCATCATTTTGAACTAAAGTGAAGTGTTTGGAGAGTTAAAGATATGCAAATTTTGCATATTTGTATGCAAGTCTCAATACATGGCCACTAGGTATTGATACAAGGTTCCACATCATCAAATTTTAAAAATCTTCCTATTTGTATTGATAAAAGGACGTAACATCGACACTTAAGATGATGTATTGATACAAATGGTGTTTGTATCGATACAAGTTTATGTCATAGCCAAAATCTTTATTTTTGGCCAAAATGTATTGATGATAAGTGGGAGTACCAATAAACTTTTGTGCTATCAATGCTCACCATGTAGTTTCAAGACTTAGAGGCAAAATTTGCTTTTTGTATCGATACAAAGCACTTTTTCTTGAGATTGGAAGGCAAAATTTTCTTTATGTATCGATGCAAGTTCTTTATATGGATACAAGCATACAATTTTTGCCCAGTTTGTGCCATCTTTTAGCACTTGCACCATTAATCTAAAAATCTGATTTAGCTATGTTTTCAGCACCAAAAATCATAAAAATTAGGCTCAGTATTGGACTTATAATTGGATCAAATGAATTTT
>JAQSVH010216160.1:0-11285 GCA_029448705.1 Adansonia digitata
GAAATTTATTGTAAAATTTCAACTCTTATTAAATGTAAAAAACAATGATCCTATTATCTTGAATAAGCTAATATGTTAGTGTAATTACAAATATAAATAGTTCAAAAAAAATTATTAGTTTGCAGTAGAAGTGTCCAATAGGTGGGTTAGATTGTGATCCGAAAAAATTTTAAATCTTAAATCTAAGATCAAATTAAGTCCGATCGAACCTGTCCATTAAGCCAGAATTACTATTAATTTTTATTAAAAATATTTTTATATTAATATTTTTATATTTTATAATTAAATTTAAATAAAAATATATTATTTAAATATAAAAATCTTGTTCCAAAATATGCTTGGACTTGTTGAGCCACTCAATCCATGGACAACTTTACTTTGCAAAATAAGTAGAAATTAATTAACAAGAAAAAAAAGTTCTTTAGAAAATCTAAATTACCTTTCTGACCCAATATATAAAGATGCAAAATAATAATTTACAGGGCACTATCATATGTACTTTAATAGCATATTATATTTATATATATTTACACAGTTAGTGAAAAAAAATTATTAAGTTTATAACTTGTTAATGAGTGAAGTTACTCTTTCGAGCTAGGATTTTAGACATGAATTTTGCTAATTTGATCGATATAGACTGACTTGAATTATTATTTAATTATTAAAAATATTTTTATTTTATTTTAATTATAAAATATATAAATATTATTATAAAAATAATTTTTTATTATTTATAAACAATGAATTTGAGCTTTCAGACCTAGCAAAACTAAGTCTTGATAAGAAATATGAAAATTTTTGGATTGTCTCATGGACATTTTTGTTTTAGAGAATATTTTATTACTGATCAAAATCTAACATTTTCTCACAAAATTATCTTGTTTGATTTAATAAATATTCATCAAAATCGATTATGTGCTATTACCTAAAGTGTCAAGATTTAGTAATACTGATGGTAACTGCCCCTTTATAAGGTTATATTACATTCCATTCGGAGTACAATATTTGTGTCACTTCGTCCTCCAATTTTAATGTTTTGCGTTGTTCAACCTCAATACATTATAAAATTACAATTTATACCATGGGTCTAACCTCTGCCTCTTGAAAATTTCTCACTCTCGACTTCTCCTTCTCCCTCTATCTCTTGATTGAAATTCTAGAAATGATTTCATTTTCGTATCTTTGATTTATATGTTTATAGCTTATTAATTTCTATGTGTTTGCATATCAAATAACTAGGGTATAGTGTTTCGATGTTGGGGCTATCTATTTTGGGGTTTTTGATTTTGGGAGTTTAAATGTTAGTTGAAATTTTTTTATCTAAATGTTAGATCAAAGGTTTCGAATTCTAATGGTTTGACGAAGGAACTCATGATTTTGGGTTTTAAATACTTGGACCATGTTTTTCGAATACCTACAATGCCATGTTTTTGTTCCTTTGCTTTCATAATATTCCAAACTTCAATATCAAAAAATAGATCATGGCCTCTTGACTTTGCCCACCACCACCTTGAACAAGAAACATCCAAAAATTTTTGCATGATCAAAATGATAATTTAGCTTTCGTAAATTACATTTATGCATGATAATTTGTTTTATAATTTTATCAACAATGTGATTCGCAATCGTTTTTTGGATAATTTTTTCATAAACAAGAAAAGGAAATATGATGAGTGAACAGTAAGACGAATAAAAAATTTATGCTATGAAAAGTCAAGTATGCACCGGCAAGTCTTAAATTGGGGGTTGAAATATGTTAATAAGTGTAGATGTTTAATTTTGGTTACTTATTTCAGTATCTCTTTTTAGAGAAAAGTAAAATTGTTTTATAGGAAATTACTCTCCCAAATATAATAGCAAAAGTAATTTAGATTAACTTCCTTATGTTGCCTTCACCAAATGCTCTTCTATCGGAAATATCTCGTTCAAGAACTATTTTTATTTAAAACAGCTTGTTAGGAATGCCCAAAGGATAAAAGATATTGTAATGTATTTTATTAGTTTTTGAACCGATTATTTATATATATTTGAGTTTTTCATTATATCATAGCTATTTCTTCTTTGGTTAATTTACATGATAAAGTAAATGTAAGCAAATGTGGCACATTGACTATTTGTGTACCATTAGAATGTTGCATATAATGGACTTTATATATGAGAAAACAATATTCTAAGGTAAATAGTTTAAATTGATAGTCCATAATCTATGGCGTTAATGTGAGTATTAACTCATGTGAAGACTATTATGTCATCTAAATCCAATTGGGGAGATGGCTTGTCTTGGCCATCTGAAGCAGGCCAACTCCTAAGTAAAGATATAAATATATTGCCTAGAAATGGTGATATATTGGACTAGATCAAAGTATAATTAATCCATTAATAAGTCTATTTACTTGGATTAATTCACTTTAGATGTTCATCATGTAATTACCTAAATCTTAAGTAAATAATTGATTCCATGTGTATTTCTTCTATACTTTGATGTTCCAAAGGCTAAAGCATTTTGAAGTAGTGAGCTATTAGACCTGTTCATTAGGTATATGACTTATACTTAATGAGAGCTTTACGTATAGATATAGAATCATAGCTCCTATTAAGAATTAATGTTATCCTCTTAAATGGCATTATATGGGATAATGAAAATGGACGAGGCCTCAGTAATTTGTATATCCAATGATAAATTGTTCACATGTGGTCAACAAGCATTTTCACATAGAAAGTATAATGGAACTTTAAAATAAAGTTATCAAGTAGGTTTAGTACACTTTAACTTTAAGTTGATCACAGATATCATATGTTATTACACAGATGACAAGGTCATTAGATTAAAAAGCTATTTATAAAGCTTAGTAATACGATATACAATTGGAAGTGCAGTCTCAAGTCTTTAGTGATATGACTCTAAAATTAATAATTATGTGATTAACTTATTCAATGTAGAATATTTAATTATACATAATATTGTATATGTCTAATAGGTCTCTTCACTAGCTCAACATAATTCCTTAACAAATGGTTATTGATTGAAATACCCAAAGTTAGAAGATTCTTAATACGGTGAAGTAGTGCGCTAGATACCCTCCTTTTAGGGGTGTAGGCGTTTTCTTTAGTGAATAATGAAAATAATTTTAGGTATTTTTTATTTAGAACATATATTTGATTTGAGCAAATATTTAAGACAAGAATGAATGATTTAAATGAATCACATTTACCTTTTGATAAATATAGGAATTAATTTAAATTAAATAGATATAAAAAAATTAATTATTTATGTATAATTAATTTGATATCTATAAGTCTTGTTTACGTATCTTTTTATTAAATATAAATAATACTCTAAATAAATATAAAAAATTATTTTATTTATTTATTTTAATTTGTGATTAAAATTAATTATTTTACTACAGTTAATTTTTATTTTGGTAATTATTAAATAATTATTCTATTCAAATAAAATTATCATAATTTTATTTTCAATTAGAATTGAAGTTATGAAATTTATTAAGTTAAATAAAATTAGTGATTTAATCAAAATTACATTAAGTATTAAGATTAAACAGCATAAATTTCTTAAAATATGGTGGGCTAAAATAATGTTTGGCAAAATTAGGGCTTGGCCAAAACTTGGACTATACCAACACTAGGGCAGATGGCTAAGAAAGTTTTAAGGAGGTGGTAAAATAATTATTTTAATTAAAAATTAAAAATAAGGACTTCCTTGGTATTTGAATAAATAAAGGGCAATAGCCTAAGGTTTAGGTTAGACCATTGCTCCACCTTAGGTTTTTCTATCACAACATCTTGTGATTCTAAACCTATTAGTACAAAGTGGTCTTGAAGGAGAATTGGAGTGTAGAGTTGATCAATACAAATATTGCCCGCACACTTTACTATTTAGGAATTGGAGAATAGTGGAGGGAGCTAATAGGTTGAACCTTTCACACGGATTTACTCTAGGCATTCTTGGATGTCATCTACAAGTCTATAATTTAGGTAATTTAATTATGGTGGTTTTATTATATATGACAACTCAATTTAAGACAATCTACTTTTAAAAATTTTAAAATTGCCTTGTGCCATCTGAATTTTTTTTTTGCCAACATAACTTGTATTTAGAACAACCTATGTTTAGAATAGTTCATGTTTGAAATAGCTTTTCTTCAAAACAGCTGTTGTTCAGAATAATTCTTATTCATAATAGCTCTTGTTTAGAATAGCTCTTACTAAAAACAGCTGTTGCTCATAGCAGTTCTTGCTTAGAATAGCTGTTGTTTAGAACAACTTTTGTTTAGAATAGCTGTTGTTCATAATAATTGTTGTTCAGAACACTCCCGTATAAAACTATTTCATAGAACAACATTCTCATGGAAAAAACACTTCTACCGAAGAGTATTCTACAAAGGATGTTCTACCTAATACTACTTCAACGAAATAGAAAAATTGGAAATAACCCCAGAATATGGTAGAGTTCTTAGGTTAGTTTTGCTATTGTGATATTCTGAAGAGTTTACCTTGGTGAATCATATATGGAGATAGTTAAGAGGTTTTCTCTTAATCTTTCCTTAAAGTATGAGTACTTCCCTTTTTCTTCATACCAAAAGTGAATTTTTGTTCACTGCTATTATTAGTAATTTAAACTTCATTAAAAAGGACATCAATACTTGTAAGCAACAACCTTTTATTATACCTAGTGAATTTAAAAACACAATAGCTTTTATTCCACGAATACAAGTTTTTAACTCCTTTCTAAAAACCTCTAAATAAGAGTTCTCTCAACTCTTGAAGGGACTTTTTGGCATTGGTTAGATTCCTCACACTTAAGATTTCTTTATAATTCTCAACTCCTTAAATCTTTTTTCAGCCATACTCGACCATATTTAGCTTTACTCCACTTTACCAACCACTACCTATCACTACACTCAGTGTTTCAGGCTAAGTTCCAGTCTTCCTTTCTGTCTCTCTCGACGACATCCACTCACTTGTTTGCAATGTCTCCTTTCTTGACAAAAGAGCCTTCCATAATAAGTTTATTGTTTTTGGCATATAATAGAATTTTGTTCTATAGTTTATTGTTTTATTGCATTTTCCTATTTTTCTTTTAATATCTTTTTATCTTGAATTCTAAGAGTATTTGGCTATGTTAACAATTCTGTGCTAATGTTTGTCACTCTACTTTACCACTCAATTTTTTTTTTTTTTGGAATCCTGATTGTTTCATCGGTAACAGCTCATTGTTTTCATTTACTTAACCAATGTAATCTATGATACAACAATAACTAATGTTTCAAGTTCTTTATTTTATTGTATTAAAGAAATTGGAAAGAAGGTTGCTTGTAATTAGATTATTCTTGCACTATGTAATCTACTTTTGGTTACATCCTTTTCTTGCTTAGGCGTTTACCTTTGCCAAGCTAGTTCATCATGAAATTTCTACATTATTTCGATCCTTCTTTAGGGGTGTAAAGGGTTTCCTATTGATTGAAAGCATTTAATATTTATTAGTTTCCTCTTATATCGGTGAAAATTTTGCAGATTCAGAACACAAATAATTATATTGGAAGCTCAAATACTAGAAGTTTGTTAGTAGAGTGGAAGTTATCAGATTGTAACCTTATTAGTAGTTATTCTTATAGTTGGGTCAAACGTTGTAAACGTTAGCTTTTGAATCTGTAAAAGTGCTTCTAGTGAATTTTATGATTGAATTGGAATATTTAAGTGGAAATTATAGATTACTGTTTTGTTAGTTTTTGGAGTATAATTTAAGTACCAAATTATTTTGTTGGAGCTTGCAACTGAAATATCCATTTGGAAGCATTTTGTGTTGCAGTCAAAGTGAAGCATTTTATGTTCAAAATAAGGTAAGGGTATTTTATTAATGCGATAATTTTGGAACGTTGAATTGTTAGTTACAGTGAGTGTTCGATCGAATCAAGTAAAAAAATTTTGCGAGTTGATGAGTGCTATTTTGTTAACCAAATACAACTTAAAATTTTACTGAATCGAGTCAAGTGAATAGAAATTTGAGTGAAGTTGAATCAAACAAATTTATTCGAGTTAAAATAAAATTTCTTTCAAGTAAAACCTGTTCTAGGATTATAGCACCCCATTACATGCAATAACTTAAAAATCAGGGCCTTTCAATAGCGCGTAATACTTATAAATGCCTTTCACATCCTTGCATTTTTCATCCCATTGTATTGATAAAAATCTATTAATTATATGCAATTCTTCTCTGATAATGAGAAAGAGCAACTAAAGGGGATGAACATGCAAAGCTAAAAACCAATCATATCCCTTGCCATAGTCTAAAGTGGAGACAAGCCTAGAACCCGTTTCATAATGGTCAAAATTTAATAATTAAGCATGAAGATCTCTCTTTCAAAATACATTGCGAAAATGACATTAATGTTCAGAAAGAATTCATAAACTTGCCTACATGCAAACAAATTGATCCATCCCAGACAAAAATGATTTTGTTTAGTGACCAGCATCAAAACTTTAGTCTAGAAAAAAACATGATTTTACCTAGTGATCAGCATCAGAACAAGTCCAGAAAAAAAGTAGAATTACAGATCTTTCAAGCCCAGAACCATCCAAAATTATAATAATCTCTTAAAGCGTTGCAATGGAATAAAAAGGAAAAAAAACTTGCGTAGGCATCCAAATCAGAGCAACTAGCTGAAATGCTAAACAATTAAAAAGAACATTTCTATTAAAATCCCTCGATCTAAACAAACATGTTTAGCAACAGATGAGGATTAGGGTTTAACCTTCGACATAGGTTGATTGCAAAATCAGAAGAGATGAAAATGATGATGAATTAGCGGATGATGGAGTAGCAGTGAAGGCTTGAATGCTTTGGGATTAAAATTGAAACACCCAAAGTATTTGGTTTTTTTTTCTTTCTAAGCAAATGGGATAAAGAAAGCAAGTAAAGCTTCAGGGGGTTTCAGGTCAAGTTTGCAGGGTAATTCTTCTGAAAATATTTGGGTTTATTTTCCTAAGGTATTAAACAAAGTCGTTTTGCTTGTTTGGTTTTTTAAATAATTCGAATTGTATAATTTAAACTTGGGCTAAATTAAATAATTTAAAATTTTCAAATAACTCAAATAATTTGAACTAATTAATTCAAAATTTTAAATTTTAATCTATTTTTTTTAAGTCCTTATTCTTAGCTAACCAAACACGATAACTGTGAATGAAGGGTAGATCAACCAAATATTTGCATGCCAGATTAATGAAAACTTGCCTTAATCTTATAGGGAAACTCTATTACCAAAAGTAATCAAACATTACCGAAACTCTGAGAATTTGCCTTAATCTTGTGGGGAAATTCTATTACAAAAAATAATCAAACATTAACCAAGCCCTTCGAATCATTTATGTTTAGACTATTCTTGGTGAAGATGTTTAAGTCTGCAATTGCCTTTGGTCGTAGTCGGTGAAGATGTTTGCTAGACAATGCTTACTTTTCTTTCCATAAGACTATGACTCTATGTAATGTTCTGCAATGGCCTAACTTTATTACGTTTTCTTAACTGTTCTAGCATGTTTAATATTTGAATATTTATAGTTTTATTATGCTTTGTTTTTGAATTTCAGTTGGATATATTAAGGAAGGAATATTATTAGTTTGTTTTGGTATTTTGGTTTGATATATAAAATCATTTATTAAAAATAAGTTGTTTGATTAATTGAAAATTGACCCGATTAATTGAAATAATTTTGATTCGATTAATTTACACAATTTTCAATTATTCTATTAATAATTAAAAAAATAAAAATAAATTAATTCGATTAATGATATTTCGATTTGATTATTAGTTAAACCGACCATTTGAACAACCATAAGTTTCATCTTGTGATCAAAATTCAAAACCAAACTCAAAATATAAATAAATAAAGTTTTTGTTTCAATGGTTTGACAAAATTCTTACTTCTAAATTCAAGTGTTATAAATCACGTGACATAAAACAATTAAAAATTACATAAAAATAAAAATAAAATTATAAAATAAATAATATATTAATCAAATTTTATTAGTAATTTAATTTTTTTAAATAGAGGTAGAACCATATTTTTAACTAACTTCTCTCTTTTTTTGTTTTTTCTATTCTAAAAAATTATATGTGCAATTACTTTGTTTTTTATCTTCTTTATATTTGAAAATAATTAATTTTTAATATTTTTAAATTATTTATTAATTTACCCATATTACTATTATTAAAAAGATGAAAATTGCCGAATATTTTTAAAAACAATTTACTTTAAAAAAATTGAAGTGTCAGGCGGAGGCGGCTTCTTTTGGTTTGAGGCCGCAATTAATCACGCGCTAAGCGCGTGCAAAGTTTCCTTCTCTATATGTACGGGTATTTATGGGGATTCCCACATTACCGATAATTGTATTTTGGGGTTAGGGCTTTACTTTTCTTTTTTGTCTCCCAATTTCTTTGATCTCTTCGAATTTCATTCACAAACCCTAACCCGAAACTCCCAACCATGTCGTCCAAGCAAGGTACTCTAATTACGCGTTCAAAGATCTTTACCTTTTTTTTTTTTTTTGTTGGTTGTGATTCCTGTTATTTTTAAAGATTCTGATTTGTGTTTTTGGGTCTTTTTCTTCAGGTGGAAAATTGAAGCCTTTGAAGCAAGCCAAATCCGAGAAGAAAGAATACGACGAGGTATTGAAATTATATATTATTTGAATCGATCTAGTATGTAAAGCAAAAAAGAAAGAAAAAATAATTGCATATCTTGGATTATTGTAATCTTTTCGTATTCATATATTTCTTTGTTTCAAGATCTGATTTCCTGGTAAGTCGCGGCACTGTTATTTAAATTTTTATTTGGTTTAATTATTTGAAATTAGTAATAGAGAATTGAAAAAGAGTCATGTTAACCTTATGGAATTTGTTCTTTTATATTGTGAATTGCAGTCCGTTCAATCTTAGAATTCATTTGTTTTTGGTGATTTTTGGGCGAAATTTTGCGAACATTTTCGGATTAAATTTTGTGATCATGGTCTATTTTCATTTGCCAAGATTTTCTATCTTCTTAAAGAATAAGCAATTCTTTAGGAGGCATTTGCCTAATATCAATTTATTTGTTATTGTGCAGCGTGATTTGGCTAACCTTCAGAAAAAGAAGGAAGAAGAGAAGGTGAGATGTTGGGGTTTTTGATTCATGCAATTTTGTTGTTTATCCCATTACCTTTATCTGTCTAAGTATGTTTCGTGTATAGCCAATCTGATTTGTGCTTGGCAATGAGCAGGCACTTAAAGAGCTGAGAGCAAAGGCACAAAAGGGTGCATTGGGTGGTACTGGTCTTAAGAAGAGTGGGAAGAAATGAGGGTCTAAAAATCCAGCTAAACAGAAATTATGGAGCCTTGTGTTGGGATTACTGCTTCTATTATGATGACATCTTTTGTTTTAATGTGTTGGTCTAGGACATCATTTCGGATGATTTGATGCTCTAGTTTCAAACTGAATTTGCTATAAAACCTTTTGTGGAATGTCGTTATGTAGAACCTAATGAATTTAAGTTCTATGTTTGTGCTTTCGTCTATGTGTTCTTAAATCTCCTATAATTGTGGTTTGCTAATGCCTAGATTTGGCTTGTGAATTTGATTCCTTGGGCACCCGGGACAATCTGTCCTTGCCATCTTCCTTGCATTGTGATGCATCATGAATTTTCATTTGATAGGTGTCTTTCATCTTTGATTGAATGATCGGTGCTAATTTATGTTTGATGGATGAATCATGGATGATCAGTTAGACTGCATGTCTGCTTGACTAACAAATTTCTAAACCTAATAAATGAGCAGAAAAGGCTTTAAATATCTAGCCTTAAGCTTATGTGAGGTGCTATTTGTTGAATGTCTTCTTGGGATGGTTGGTTGACTCTCAGGTGAGAGGGTAGTTTGGAAGCTAGAGAGTAAACCTAAAAAGGAAGAAAAAGTTCGAGGGGTGCTAAGAGTTTGTGTTTCATAGCGTGGTCCAAGGTTTAAATCAGCCAAGGGTTTAATGAAAGAACAAGATAACAAGAATGAAGGTGATGAAAAGTGAATTTAGGGAATTTAGGTTTACTTAATGCCTTTTATAACCAGTCACGTAGGATCTTGGGCTACTCGATTGGTCAACGTGTCGGTTAGCTGGCACAATACCTGGCCTATATACCTTGTGTTGAGGTGGCACAAAACAAGTATTTGCCCTTATCCGTGGAGTGGCTGGTGGTCTCAGTTGGGTAGGTGTCATTATTAATGGAAAAGTAGCTGGTTATCGCACGCTGTAGGGCATCTTGTGCCTATTTTGGTGTTGGATCTTGACCCTATGTGATATTGGCATAACACTATTCTTATAGGGTGAGAACCGGAACTCTCGGAGTTCAAGAATCTTGTTGGTTCCAACGCAGTTACTCATAGGGTCATAGCACATTAGCTTTCAATTCAATCTATAAAATGAGAAAAAACGTAGTCAATATCTTTATTTGCTAGTGGTACCAATCATTACGGATTAATATATTTTTGCCATGTATGTCATTAAACTGCAATCTACAATTAATGTTACTATACTAGTACTAGTTAATCTGTTGGAAATTTTATTGTTCTTTATCTCACAAGATCTAAGATGGCAGCAGTTCCTTATCTGTTTGAACTTGGATCTGAGAGTAAGAGCGTCTTTTTTCTTAAATGGTAAAGCAGAAGGCAGTAAATGTTCAGTTTTGTAGCAACCCACGGCTTGCTAAAGCTGCCCTTAGATAGGGCAGATTGAAGGTACAAATGTTTTGTTGGAGGCATTTTGCTTGTACTCCAGAATTTTGGATTACTGGTTTTAGAATGTATAATTGCTGTGCTGTGGATTTCTTTTATTCACATTTGTAGATATGCATAAATTCATTCTGGGGATTTCGATCTGGAATTCAAAGACAGCAAAATTTAAATGACTTTTTTTGTAGCAGCAAATGTTATTTATGCTTAGAGCTACATTGTTATGATTTTTTAATTTTTTTTGAAGTACTTATTTTAGATATCTATTTTCATTCTTTATTATTTTTTTCAAGTATTCGTATTTGCAACTTATGTTTGATACATTTTCGAAAATGGATGCAATGACATAACTCTGGAAGAATCTTTCAAATGTATTGAGAAATTTTTAAAAAAATTAAATATATTAATATCAGACACGTATTTATAATCAATATTTCCATCTAAAATCAAATAGCATATGCCTAGAGCGTGTTGATTATCGCAAAGTACCATAAGCTTGACTATTGCCACTTAAATGCT
>JAQSVH010216306.1:17890-42921 GCA_029448705.1 Adansonia digitata
AATAGGCTATTCCATTGTCCTAAACTACTTCGGGAATCTGTGAATAAGCTTGTGACATTCATATGTCCGTAATCCTCGCCTAGTTTTAAAAAACCCAAAAAATGAAAAATCTCCCTTGTTTTGCCCTAATAGCATCATAGCCATGATTTGAAATATCATTTTCAAATCTTAAATGATTTTTTATCAAAATTTTTGATCTTTTTCCCTTAAAGGAAATCAACGACCTTTCCAACTTTACCTTTTTTACCCTCGAATGTGCCCAAATGAAGGAATTATGATTTTTCATACTTTCATTATCTAGAACCCCTAAAATCAACAATTTAAATTTTTTTGAGCCATTTTGGCTCATCAGATGATTATTTTAAGTTTTTTAATATTTTTCAAAAAAATAATGAAATTTTTTCTAGAAAGGTATCATTTGTGAACTAAAGGTCCTAAACGAATCCAAAGTGATTTTTAAATTTCGTTATCACCTTTCCCTGCACATGTTGCAAATGCTGAATCAAATTCAAATTCAAAAATTAAATCCCCCTAGAAAGCAATTTTCTGGAATTTTTGGGATATTTTTATGTTAATCATTGCCAAGTTACCTTTGCAACGAACCTCATTTGCCTTCTGGAACCTTTGAATGAACTCGAAATAAATATGGGAAGCTAGATAGTGCAATGTTATCCCTTATTTTTCAACCTCAAAAAAATAATTCAATTTGTCCAAACCGCTTTTGTTAGTCATTCCAAAGCCTCAAAGGAAATCTAAATATTTCTCCCCATGGAGTCACAAGCCATAACACAAGTCGCACTAGTCTCGAATCATGGCCTAGAAAGACTCTAATCTTATCATTTATTTGAAATTACTGATTTAAAGTTAAAATTCATATTTTTACCAAAACACTTCATTTTCCAAAACCTACTAAAGTTTTCGTCTCCAACCCTTACTTTTTTAGGGTGTTATACTCTAATCGTGCTTTTCAAACTTCACTCGAATCTAAAATTTTTTCTCTTCGGGACATCCCTTGGCCTTTTAGTCAAAATCTTTTTTTCACACCTTAATATTTGATTTTTTAAATTAAATCTAGACATCATTTTTAGTCAAAAATCTCTATGTTGCCCACATTTTTGGGTCGCATAGGAGATTCAAATTTTCCTTAAAACCTAGGTTTATTATTTATACAAAATTCATGCATAAAAAGGGATCATATGAAAATAATCACAAGTCAAAACCTAGGAAACCAAAATCAATGTAAGATATAGCTAGCAGGTACCATCTTGGGGATATTAGTACGTCCCTATGCTAACCAACTTCCAAATCCAACAAGCAAATCTCTGGACTGTGTGGACTTTGGAATTGATTTTCTAAGTTTCATGACTATGAATATTGGTTTCAATAGGCATCCAATCATACCTAGCCTAATGATTGATGGTGACTTTAAGTTTTTGGCCATTTTATGGTGGCCATCTAAGAACAATTGGATAAGCCATTCATCTGAGGCCTTCCCCTACTGTCACGTCATTAGGTTTGATTCAAATCCTAATCAAGAGATATCCCAAAGGCACCACCCTTAAGTATGCAGCATCCCAGTGATCAAGTAATGGCACATCGTAACATTTACTTAAGCATTAAGAAAAGTTTTCACAAATATAAGCATCGAGATACAATATAAGCATCCAGATCATGCATTTTATTTGTGAAATACTCGTCAATGTTATAAATAAGCATGCGATGAGTAGAAATAATGTTAATCATGATTAAGAGTTGATAAAAGTGAAGCATATGAAGCAAAATCTAACCAACTAAAATGTTCAAAATAGTATTTTTGGCCTAAAATAGCATGATGTCACATTTTAGCCTATAGGTATCAATACATTAAGAATACGTTTGATACATTCTGGAAATTTCTTGGTTCTTGCAAACTCTAGGTAAAAAGATAATAAATGTTGAATAAGGTATTGATACAATCTGGAAATTTTCAAAGTATCGATACTTTATTCATGTGGTATTGATGCAAATGACTTCCATTTTAAAAAAGACAAAGAAAAACTTGCAATTTGCAATTCAAAACCCATAATTTAATGTTATGGTGCAAACTTTCTAATCATAAGACTTGTAAGAGCAAAAGTTTCAATCAAAACAATTTTTAATGCAAAGTTAGAAAAGATTTTGCATATTGGTCATGTAAAGCATTTAAGTTCAAGCAATATGCAATTTTTAGCACTAAACATGGAATTTTTCATTCAAAAAAATGCACAATTTTAAAATCACATTCAATAGACATCAAAATCATTAAAGCCATTATGCATCTTAAGCCTTATATTAAGAGAACACAACCATATAGCATCCAAAAGGCGTAAAGATTGATAAAAAGTGTTTTTCATAGCAAACAACTTACACAAGCAAGTTAATTCAAAATCAAGATGATAGAATGGATTAATCAAAGCTTAAAAACTTAAAAAGAAAAAAAAATCTTTTTTGCTGGAAAAAACCTAAAACAAATGTCAAAATCTTTTAAATACATTTTTAATCAAGTTGAACTTAATCAACAATTTTCAAATGATAGAACAAAGTTGTTCAAGTGATAATTTGGCCCTTGAATTAAGAAAATAAAAAAGTCAACTCTTGAAACTCATATTTCCTTGAAAATATAACTAAAATTTGTAAAATGTCAAAAAAATATTTTAAAGCTCTTTGAACTATTTTAAAAGATTTTATAGCATAATTTAAAATTGTTTAAATGGTTCCAATGCTCAAAATATCTTAAAAATAAAAATTTGCTTTTAAGCTCTAAAAATCTTCCAAAAGCTTGCATTAAACACATAAAGAATTAAAACCTTCCTAGTTTGTTAAATTTCATACATGAAAGCATTATTTTTGCAAAAATGATTTTCAATGAAAATCTTCAAATTTCAAAATCATATGCTTGCTTAAATATGTGCAAAAACACTACATCACATTTTTTTCAAAGCATGATACTATCGAAATCAAGCTTTCATCCGTAGGGTCATGCTTCAACTCATGCTCCATTAACAACATTTCAAACATCATTTCACAAATAACAGAAATATATTATCATCAAATATTAAAATTTCAAATGCATATTCAATCAAGCTATATATTAATCAAGATGCAAAACATAAAAAATAAATTTTGCATTAAGAATTCAAATGAATAGGCAACCATGCATATTCAAAAAAGTTTAAAACTTAAAGGTTACCCATCATTCACTTTTTGTGTCTCTAGAGCATTTCATTAAATTGCTTTGTTCCCTATTGCTCCAAGACACCTACAAGAGACTATCACTTGGATTTTGGTATCCAAATTGCTTTAGTTTCTTAAAAGTTAGTAACAAATCTCTTGTACCTTTGGGAACGCATACTTGTTTTATTTTTAAATTGAATCCTTTTATTTATAAGATAAGTATATGAAGTATGTCCATGAAAATCATAATGAACACACTTAGTCATATTCAATTCAAAAGATTTTTCAAAACTAATTTATTTTTAATTTTCCAAACTTTCAAGTTACTTTTTCAAATCAAAACTTTTTTGTTCTAAAACTTCTTTTTTCTTTTGATATCTTCAAAATTCATTTTCAAATTTTCATTTGGGCTTTTAAAGTAATTTTTGTCTTTAGCAAGAAATCATTTTCAATTTTTAGTTTTGAAATAATTTTCTTGCATTTGAAATTCATTTCCTCAAACTTTATTACTAAATCATCAAAAGCATCTTACAATTCATCAAATTTACAGAATCTAATTAAAGAGTTTAAGGTTGCCTTAGGCTTTTCAAGAGCCATGGAGCATATGTTGGCATTTGATCACCATTTGAATTATCATCTTTGAAAGTTAATGTCACTCTAAGTGGCTACCATTGTTCTATCCTTGGCCTTTTTAACATGGCTCAGTTTCTTGCATAAGTAACACACCATTTTGTCAACCTTGCCTCTTTGAGATGGTTTACCTTTGTTCATCTTTATGAACTTCTTAAATATTTTGGCAAAAATGACTATTACTTTAGCTTTTCTATCTTCTTTACCATCCTTCTCCTCTTCCTCATTGGTAAATGATGTTAATGTAACTCTAACTTTCTTTAATTGCTCTTATCCATGATTCATCTTTATCTCATATGTGAGGAAGGAACCTATGAGCTTATCCAAAATAATTGAATTGAGGTCCTTTGATTCCTCAGTTGCTATCATTTTAGCTTTTTAAGACTTTGAAAGCTTGTTTAACAATTTGTTGACCATCTCTTTGTTGGGATAAATCTTCTAAAGTCTTTTTAAGCCATTCTTGCCATCCAATAACCAATTAGACATTGCCTCATTGCTTTCATCTTACTTCATCTTCAATAATTCATAATGAAAGGTTAGCATACTAATCTTGGATTCTTTAACTTGATTTGTTCCTTCACGAGTGATTGCAAACTTATCCTAATTTGTTTAGCACTCTCATATAGGGGTACCTTATTGTACTAATTTCGCCCTAATGCATAAAAAAGAGTATGCATTCCTTAGACATTGAGTTAGGATATCATTATATCTCTCTCATCACATTCTTGTTCCTCTTTAAGATTTTCTCATCTCCACCAATCTTCATTATGAATAGATATTGCATGATTATTTTCATACTTGATAATAATATGTTTGGATAAAGAGCCTTATTCTACTCTTCTAATAGACGTAATCTTCACCATTGAAGAGACGAGGTCTCCCAATAGAATATCTCTGTTGAATTATAACCATCAAATCACCACTTTGAATTTTTTATGGTCTTTAGTTAGGATTTTTGCTCATGACAGTTAAACGTACAAAATAGAGACCAAAGCTCCAATACCAATTGTTAAACCCTATGGTGAATGAAATCCAAAGAGGGTGAATTTAAGAAATTCAAACAATGAAATTTTAGTTGTAGGTTGGTGAATAAATAAATAGTAAAAAAAGTAAAGAAAGAAGATCAAACTCGATAAGTTATAGAGTTTAGCCTTATGCCTACATCTTTTTCCTTAGCCTCACTTGCCAATGAGTTTTAATTATTATCTTTTAAAGATAAGCTATAACCTTTACATTCCCTACCTTTTAAGTAAGTTAAGATAGAAAACTTTTCTTCCTATCTTTTCTAGGCTTAGATATAACCTTTCTCACTTTTTAAGCTATGGTAGGAATCTTTCCTCTTTTTTTTTATGGAATTAGATATAAATAAGGATGACCTCTACAAGGTTGGATGTTTACTTAGATAGAAAGATGAAGAATTCAAATGATAAAATTACAAAAGGATATAATAAAGATGGGAAGAATAAATTATATATAAAGAAAAAACTATTTGAAAGCTTGGAAAGATGAAGGATATGGCTTTAATCTTTCTATCTTGATCTTTCTTTTTAATGAAGGTGCTGAAGAAGTCATTGAATGCTTCATAAATGAGTTTACTTGTTTTTCCCTACGCTATGGTATTGATACCTTTACCAAAAGTATCGATACATTACCTTTGAAACCGCTTAAATATGACCATTGAGGGACATGGTATCCATACAATAAATTGGATAATCTATATATTTCAATAGGGTATCAGTACTTCACAAATAGTATTGATACATTTAGGGTTTTTAAAGAACTTTCGCTACTGCGAAAGACATGTATCAACAAAAACAATAATAATATTGATATTTTGCATTGAAAAACCTTAAAAAGTGTTTTACTTTTCTTTAAAAAGATTTTAGCTCAGCAAGACATTTAGTATTGATACATTTAGGATTTTAAAGAACTTTAGCTACTGCGAAAGACATGTACCAACAAAAACAATAATAATTTGATATTTTCCATTGAAAAACCTTAAAAAGTGTTTTACTTTTCTTGAAAAAGAATTTAGGTCATTTAAAAATGTTTTATACACAAGTATACATTTAGAACACCATTTTTGAGAAAACTAAGGAGTCAAAAACATTTTAGTGTTTTCAAAATATTTTTAAACTAATTCAAGGAAAAATACCAAGTTAAAAATATATAAACATAAGATAATTAAGCTTAAGTTTTTGTTATATCAAAACAAAGGTCAATTCAAAGCTAACATAGCTATCACTAAGAAAAGCTCTAAAGGTATAAATATCTCTTTCATTTTTTAGTAATTTCTTTCAACATCTTGTAATCGTGCTTTCTTGATATTGTTTAGATTTAAATCTCTTTGCATCATGCTCGAGTATGGTGATTAATAATGGTTTGATCTTGATGTTTTTAAAGAATCTTCTTCGATTATGATGTTAGTTTGCATCTTTTTGTTTGTTTATGATCTCCTAACATTTATTACATGTTAGATCGAAGATTTGTTTCATTTTGATTTGTATCTAACTTAGATGTCCTTAATATAATTTCACTAAAGGATCATGGAATTGATTTATCTCATCATTTTAGGAAATTTTTTTAATATTTCATGATTAGGTCTTGATTTCCTACTTGAGTGGTGTGCATCAATTGATTTAGCCTTGATTTCTTATTTTAATGATGTGCATCTATTGATTAGCTAGTTTTGGTCACTATTTGATCTTCCGTATCCATATGGTAATGATGATTTTAGATGGAATCAACATATGTTTACTTACGTGTGAGCCTAGAATTATATGAATAAGGTTTGTCCATGGTGTACTGTTCTAGATTTCTTTGTTTTTTGATAATAATAAGTTAGTTCAGTAAATGTCCAATGAAATGCGATGTTTTGCTAAAAGATCCCCTAATAAATAGGTCTCAAATTGCTCAATCAATGAGCAAGTGTTGATCTATGTTGTTTCTATAATTTCACATTGAAATCTTAAGGAAATCAAGTCATAGTTATCTTAAATACATGTTGTTCAAAGCCATAACAAAAGATTGAAAAAACATCTTCAAGATAGTTGTAAGCTAGATTAATAGTAAGCCTTATGATTAGCCTTAAGGCATTATGCTTAGTGAGTTATTTATAGAAGTTTTATTGCTTTTTAAGTGCTATTTCTAGCACTAATAAGAGAGGCCTTTTAAAGGCTTGAAAGTTATCCCCAAAAGAAAAGGGTAAAAAGCAACGAGAAGCGAGACATTTGAATGTCTTTCTTGTGTTTCCACTTAGCCTTTGGCCATGGTATGGAGTTATGTTCTAGTACTTTTGTTTTGTTCATTTTTTGTGTCATATAGTTCATCTTAATGCCCTACTTATGGATGTTCATGTTAGGAATAATGCAACAAACAATAATAAGTATTTAGCAATAAAGAAATAAGAAAACATAAATTTAACTCGGTTCAGCCACTTTGACTTACATCCATGACCTTAGAAGGGTAAAAACATCAACACTAAGTGAACTTGCAGCTTTTTCACAGATAAAGCTGTAAACTTTCCTCATAAAATAGCTTGTAGCTTTTGCATAGACAAAGTTACAAGCCCTTTGCACAAATAACTTTTAACTTTCACATGAAAGAAGTTATAAACTTTCTCGCAAATAACTTGTAACTTTTGCACAGATAAAGTTATAAACCCTCCAACAAACAACTCATAGCTTTTGCATAGAAAAAGCTATAAACCCTTTTTTCATAATGAGATCCCATATCATTTACACCTTTCTCATTTACTTCTAAAGACTAAAATGCCTCTAGATTTATAGAGACAATTACTTATTCACTAAAAATTCTTATTCACTAAGATTTTTTTCCAACTAAGAATATTTTCTCATTAAATAAACTTAACTACCAGGTAATCTACAACTAATAGAATTTTATTAGAATTTAAACTGAATCCTAGTATAGATTTGGGTCAAATACCTAATAATCTCCACTTTGAACAAATTTTACCAAAAAATGGCCTTTAAGTAATTTCAACTCCATACAATGGAATTAGCTTTGAAACCCCTTAAATAGGAATTGTCTTTCAGGGTCATTTTACCACTCGAGATCTTTAGCTAGCGACATCAACCCAACATTTGCACCATTTGAATAATTTGGGAATTGCTACATTGCTCCACCTACAATAAATCCTTTTTTACATGTCTTCGATCTCATAATCACAATATGTAATAAAATATTCCTTATTGAAACTGAATAATTAGCATTACTCATGATTGCAACATGATAAGCATCAAATGATGACTTTGATACCACTTATGCGGAATAACGAGCAGTCTAAATCATGCATTTAGTAGGAAAGAAAAGAACACAAATTTTAATGTGGTTTAGCCCCTCCGCTTATGTCCACCTCCCTAATAAAGTAAAAAGCATCAACTTGAATCCAACTTGTAACTTTTACATTGATAAAGCTATAAACTCTCATTACAAAATAACTTGTAACTTTTGCAAGGGTAAAGTTACAAACCTTTTTTCTCTAACAACTTCTAACATTTTCATGAATCAGGTTACAAACCCTCCTCATAGTAGCTTTTAATTTTGCACTGATAAAGTTACAAACCCTCCAATAAATAAATCATAGCTTTTGCACAAAGAATGCTATAAACCATCATTTCAAAATAAGATACTATAGGGTTTACATTTCTTTTCTTTAATTTTAAAGGTCAAGAACCACTCTACAGTTAAAAAAGAGAATTACTTAGTCACGAAGAATTCTTATTCGTTAAGATTTTTTTTCCTATTAAGAATATTTACTCACTAAATAAACGTAACTACCAAGTAGTCTATAACCAATAATTTTATTAAAATCTAAGCTTATTACAATTTTGAATTTTGCTCATATATTTAATATTTTGAATGTCCAAAAGACTGACTTTGAAAGTCAAAAATCAATCAATGAGACCAAAAATGCTTATTCTCAAGTTTAGCTATTGCCACTTACGATTAAGTCTGGTTGTTTCCATCCATGAAATGATTTCATGGTATTTTTAAGATAAACTAAATTGAATTTGTATTCGAACAAGATATTATAGGCTTGATTATGAGGTCATCTAAATGAAGAATAAATTTTCTTCATGTGCTATACGAACTCCTTATGTCAGCGACTAGAGTATAAAACATCCTATTTTCAGTCTGGTAAAATATTTTCTATTTTTTTGGTTTTTTAAATTAGATAAAATTGAGTAAGCTTTCCAATAATATATTGCACATCCGATTTCAAGTTTGTTTGAACAAGTTTTGAAATTTTTTCACTTGTTATTCAACTGCCCTGTAACTTATAGCTAGACCTGATTGAAAAAAATGTTTCACCTTTTTTTGAGTATTTTACACTATTTTTATTTGAAACCTTATCAGATTACCTTTCAAAAATGTCTTTTTTGCAAAATTTAGAGTACATTTAAATCGAAAAATAATTCAAGAAGTAGTGAAGGTCAAAGCTATCCCCTACTTTTATTAAATAGTTTTTTTATAAAATTTATATTTTCTATCTTTTGGGGTCTTCGAATACCTCGAAATAGCTACTAGTCGTGTTGTCCAAGGAAGTCCAAAGGTTTATGAATATCAAGTAGTAGGTTTCTAAAGGCTTATCTCAAGGCTAATAATTTCACAAAAATGGATTCAAACTTGATTTTCAAATTCTTTTTTATTTTTAGTTTCATCATTTTACTTTTTCTTAAAAACTTGTAGAAAATGCCTTGTGTTTCGATTATTAATAGGTTTGTAACTAATTTCCAATTATTTTATTTTCTAATCTTCCTTTTAAAAATTCCTTTTCCCTTATTTAAGCTCATCTGTAACCATAATTTAGTTACTTTTAGAAGAATTCGAGGCATTTTATGATATATATTCTGAAGTGATCTCATATATTATTCTTGCTTATGTTTTTTTCTAATACATTCTAAAGTAATCCCATTTATTATTTTTGCTTATGTTTTTTTGTAAAAAAAATTAAAGCAATGTTTTCAAATTTAAGTATATTTATGAATCTTTTGCCATTTTGACTGAAAAGATATTGGGATTTATTTTAAAGTTAGATTTATTTTAAAGTTAGAAATATCTTTTTCAAATGAAAAATCCAAAAAAAAAATCTTTTAAATGTAAAATTCTATGTTCTACTAAATTTCAAGGACCTCAGAAAATTGTACCAAAATTCTAGATTATTGATCTTAAAATTCATTATAATATTTCTATAGGGATTATGTTTGAATATTAAAATTTAAAGCGAAAAAATAATACTCAAGATAACATATGGCTCGATGGTATTTATTTTCTGAGCTCGTAGGGATGCTAATCCTTTGCCATGTGTAACATTTTGACTCTAAGTGCAAATTCAATGTTTGTTTTTGCAAGCGTGTTCATGAAATCGGGCTTTCTAAGAAAATAGATTTACTCATTGTTTCCCTTTTGCTCAGGTATATAACTCTTCAATTACTTTGTTTCTTTTTCAAGATTTTATTTTGATACTTTTTATTTTATTTTATTATTACTTTTAGAAAAACAAAACTTTTTTTGCATTTTTTTGGCTAAGTTAGCCATATGTGATATGTGTAATGGTGTTTTTTATGTAGAAAAAAGGTCGTACCCTAAGGTAAGGAAAATAGTTACAGATGTAGGAATTTAAACCCCAGACCTATTAGATGGCATTCTAAAAGCTAATTAATAAATCAATTAAGCTAAGCCCAGGTTTATATATATAAGATAGTATTTGCCTAGCTTTGCATTTTTTCTCTTTATTTTAATTAGTGAATCCAATTTCCTCTTTCTTGTAGTTTTGCCTTTGTTAAATTATTTTCTAATTCATTTGCTTTCTTCTGCCAAGTCTAATATAATAAAATTTTAGGATATCTATAGAATTTAAAGTTATGTGTAACTTGATTAGGCTTGTGTGCATATATTTATAGCATAAGACCAAAGGTGTGCTCCAAAGATCAAGTTACAATGCAAAAGCAACAATCTTTTCTTGCAACTTTAAAAAACCAAAAGAAAAAAGGAAAAGAAATTATCCTGAGGAAAACTAAAAATAGCTCTCTAAATCTATTTGAGAAACATAGTTATATGCTATGCTACTCAGACTCATGTGTGAGTATTGAATACAAGTATGTGCAAATACAATTATATTGTTTTTTCTAAGTTTTCCCATGTATTTTGAGGACCATATCCCATATCCATGTATGAAAATGTGTCGAACACAGATGCTTTAAGAAAAATGAAGAGTTAGAGCAACATAATTTATACATTTAGTGCTAAATGTTCATTGCTTGGAAAATTGAAACATTCATGCTACTTTTAATAATGAATGAATGCTTGTTTTTAAATTTTATATTACATTTAGATGGGCAATGAGATTTGGCTATTGTGAGGTTAAAAATAGCAGTGACAGTGAGATTTAGATACTATAATAATGAGATTAAAATCGATAGTGAAAAAATGTGTTTCGATTGGTATGATGAGTTACATTAGATTAAGAAAGAAAAATGACCACTAAGGACATTAGATTAAAATGTGTATATAAATGATAAATAATTAACAAATATTAAAATTATATTTGCATGAAATAATAAAATATGAATTAAAGATATATTTATGTAAAATATTAATTAAATTATATTTATATTAAAGAATATTTATTTTATAAAACAATCAATTAAAATTATATTTAGACTAAATAATCAAGTTATTTTAAAAGTTTATAATAATTAAAATTTATTAAAATTATATTTGTATTTAGAAAATAAATTAATAATAAAAATAATTCAAAATTTTAAATAAAAAGAAAGAAAACACAAAAGAAGGGGTAAGAAAGAAATTACCCCTTCCACTTTACTAACTAAAGCTCTAGCCCAGTGGGCATCCCACCATGAGTGCATTTAAATGCACCCCTAATGGTAGTGGCACAATATTATCCAAACAAAGCATTAGGTTTTACTCAGTTTCCATGCTATAGTTGTATGGAAATAATGGATTTTAAAAGTTTTGGCATTATAGGACTATGTAAACTATGGTGGGAGTCTTTGGTGGGATAGGTATGCCTCTATTAATGTTGGAAAATGCATGGGAAACCCACCATCTTACAATTTCAAGTTTGAATGACCATTTATAGCGGTTGAATTTTGTCAAAAGGGTTAAATACATCAGTGGCCCTTGTTAATTATGTAAAACAAAAAGGTACTTCATACTAATGCCATTAAATATACACTAATTTGACAAGTAAAAACCAATCAGGTTATGAAACGTGGCACAAAGGCCATGTCATGAAAATTTAAAATTTAAAATTTTAAAAATTATAAAAATCAAAATATAATTAAAAATATAAGAACACTTTTTTAAATTAAAAAATAAAATAATTTAAAAAATTATAAAAATGAGAAATTAAAAATTTAGAAAATTTAAAAAATTATAAGAAAATTAGAAATTGAAAATTTAGAAAATTAAAAAAAAAAAAGGAAGAAAGAGGAGAAAAAAAGGAAGGAAGAGGAAAGGGGGACAGAAGGGCTTATCATCCTCAATCCGAGGGGATAAGCGGTTGTCTGGCTAGAAGAAAGAGGAAAGGAAAAAGAGAGGGAAATAAGAGACAAGGGGGGGAGGGATGTGTTTTGGCACCAATCGATCTTAACTTTGGTTAGCCCACTGATCCATGTCAGAACCATTCCCTTTTCTCCTCTTTCCCTCTCTCTTCCTTGCCCATCTCTCCTTAAAATTTGAAAAAAAATCAATTTGATTATATATAGTTTTTAGATTGTCATAAATCTTTTTAAAAATTGTTTTTATAATTACAAACCTTTTCATTTTATTTTTATAAAATTTATTGATTTTTTTCAAAAAAATTGAATTTTTTATTTTTTTTATTTTTTGAATTTTTATCTAGTAAATCGATGCGGCTGTTTTTGCCACCTGATGTAAATTCATTCATTGTTAATGCCATAGCATTATTTTTTTATGCAGTTAGTGCTTGGGGTTGTGTTTAAGTATAGGTACGCATTTGGACAATTTTCTTGAGGTATTCAATCGGAGAAAATGATGTAGTTGCAGAGGTCATTGGTGCAGTTAACAAAAGAAAAAAAAGACTCCTAGTGAAATAAGTATATATATATATAAGCAAATTTATGTATTATGTATAAAAAGCCAGATTTTAATTAATATAGTTCATTGCACGAACCGAAAAGATTGTGTTATGTCTAATCTTTTTCCTAATAAACTTGAAAAATTATAAAAGGAGAATGCAATGATTATGAATTAGAACGCACGAGTAAGGTTTGCCCTGTTTTACAGAAACAGTAATTACTCCGTTTTTTTCTTTCATGCAGAGCATTATTCCTCTGTTCTTTAAAGGAACGAACTGAAGTCAAAAGAAGAAAGAAGAAAGAAGAAAGTAATAGAAACCGAAAAGAGAGTCGACAGCCAAAGAAGAAAAAACAAACTTTTATTTAAATTTAATTATGAAAGTATAAAAAATATTTTTTAATATTTTCAACAGTAAAATAAGTTATTAGATCGGATTAAGTTGAGTCTTGTCAAACAATATATATGTTTATATATATATATTATTTAAGGTCAGTCCAATTCGACCAAATGAAGGTGATAGATGAGTGCACTGTCAGGATCGGAATCCAAATAGGGTTTTGGGAGAAATGCTAGCTGGAGCAGATAAGTACGATGACATGGTTCACATAACTAAGCTGTATAGCAAGCAATGCTGCAGCTTTGGTTGCACCATTCATCGCATTTCTTCTGCTTCTAATGGCCCTAATTTAGGCCTTAGACCTAACGGGAATATTCGAAAATATTGATTTGGATTCTTAAACAACATTATATTACCATAAGTGGCAAAATGGTAGGAGAAATTGTGTTGCTAATAGTAACAATACCTGAGAAAATAAGTTTTGACCTTGAGCATAGTTACACATTCTCTTTTAGTTATTATGAATTGATCAAGAGATAAGGGAAGTAGTCAAGGGGTTTTGGTCGCAGGTTACCCAGCTAGTTTTTACTTCGTTAGGCCTCCAGTCCACAATTTTAGTACCATATATTCTTATGGGGACCAATTCAAAACTAAAAAATCAATTGGTTGAGCTCCCTGAGGATGCAAACATTTGTACATGGAGTGAAAGAGCTCTCTAGAGTTTCCTCTCTATATTAGATGTCTAGATATATTAGATTAAAAAGTAGCTGTCACACCAAATTATGCTTACAACTTAGAACACTATTTACATATGTAGGTTTCCAGCAAAAGGAAATAAGGTTGGAGAAGACTACAACAAGCTATAAGAAAACCTGGCTCCATCTCTTTGTTCTTGCCTTTCTTCATCTCCATGTGTTCTCCTCAGGTAGACTTTAACCGGTCCAATCGATGTAAGCTCTGCATCATAATTAATAAACTAAGCATTAAACGATGAACTAGAAGCTGGAAAATACGTTTAACATTGACAAAAATTCTCACCAGGATAGAGTGGATATCTTCTAGTAAAGGAACAAGTAATGAAATTAAGGTCTGCATATCCTCTCTAAGGTTGTCATGGTCTTGATCTTTGGTCATGAGGAGACTAATGAATGTTTTGTTATCAGGGACGAGTTTTAGCGCTACCTGCAAACTTTACGTATGTTAGTTCATGATGAAGTGTGAAAAGTTAAAAGCAATGTTATAGTAATATGGAACAATGCTGAAACATTACTTGAGGACCATGACAACAATTGACGACTTACGTAATGTGTCAATGAAACAACGTGGTCAAGATAGAATTCTAGGTAGTCCTTGAATTTTATGCGTAATCTAGAAATTTAGCCCCATATCGTCTCATCTATGAAAGCTTTTTCTTGAATAAGTGGGTAGGTCAGAAAAAAAAGAGTGCCTAATAATTAACTCTTGAGACCATCAATTGGATGGGTCGAGTTGGTCTCGAATTAGGTTATTTTGAGTTGGATCATTTTAGGTTTTTAAATTGTTTTTGTTATTTTTGAGTTTGGGTTATTTCGGTTTTCACTTCGATTTCAGGTCATTTCGAGTTCAAGTTATTTCAAGTTTAGGTCATTTTGGGTTTGGGTCAATCAAGTTTAATACTTGAGTTAATTGGGTTCAAGTCATTCTGGATTTAGGTCATTTTTGATTTGGGTTACTCGGGTTAATTAGTTTGAAGTCAGTTAGATTTTTAACACAAGTTTATTGGGTTAGGCCATTTTGGTTTAGGTCATTTTGGATTCAAGTCATTTTAGGTTTAGGTTGGTCGGGTTTAGGTTGCTAACCTTTTCTAGTCAAATCGGGTTAAGTCAAGTTTGGGTTTGAATGGGTTGGTGGAGTTACTCAGGTTTGGATCAAAAGTGACAAGTCTACTTGACACTTGTAGATAGTGGTGTCTACAGGCTGCGATTGGAAAAAAATTAATTTTTTTGTCTAGACTCAATGATGTGAGCACAACCATGGTACATTGCAAGAGGAATGGAACAAAGATGAGCTAGCAATGTCGAATGGACCGGTAACAAGATCAAGAGTCAAGAAGTTCAAAGAAGCACTTCAATCTTACATGGGCAGAATTGTAGATGGCAAGGAATCTCCAAAGACAATGAGGACCAATGGCATCATATCTAATCAAATAGGCCTAAATTTGCAAGAAGACTTCAATTCTTGTTTTATTAATTATCTTAAGTTAGAAGAATAGCTTTAGGCAGCCCACTATTTATATTTTGCATGTGGACTTTTTTTTAATTCATTAGGGCTTATTTTGGTGAGATGAGCTTTTATTAGCTTTCAACTCATTTAATTTAAACCTTTAAGCTTAATGGGCCGTATTTTAGAGATGTTAGGTTTGGGCTTTAGTTATTTTAATAGGAGGCCCATGTTTAAATACTTTTATATCTCTGGGTTTTTTTTTTCAAGGGGTATAAATACCTCATAATGAACATTGGGTGGCAGATTTGGTTATTGGAAAAATATTGAGTTTCTGCTCATCTTGGGGGAGGATTGCTTGTCTTCTTCTATTGCATCAAGAATATAACTCTTATCAAAGTAATTACTTGTGGCGAATTCTATTATTGCTTTCAAATCAACCTTATCATATGAGTTTCTATTCATATAATTGATTGGGGGTTCATAAGGGTTAGGAATTTTTTCTTGTTCATGTTCTTGTCAAAGTGTGTGTTTAAGGGGTTTCGGGTTCTTTAGCCTTTGGGTTCCGCATCACTTGATTTCGATCTAGCTTGTTAATATTTCCCATATTTACTATTCATAATTAATAAAAAATTATTTTTATATTAATATTTTATAATTAAATTTAAAAATATTTTTTTAATTATTAAATATCAATTTAGATTAAATTGTGCCAAATTGATTAAAAAAAAAAACTCTTCATGACCTAATTTGAAAGGTTCAAACTTATTAGAATGAGTGGGTAGCTCGACTTATGGACTCTTCATGACCTAATTTGAAAGGTTCAAACTTATTAGAATGAGTGGGTAGCTCGACTTATGGATAGTTCTGTTGCAGCAAAATTTGAGGGATTGTTGCAAATTAAAGGAGTATTAAGGCCTAAATACCTTAAATGCAGCGGATGAAATCCATCCATGCCATGGCTTCAAAGTAATATTATAGGATTCTTGAACTGCCTGTTCCATGTTCCGCCCAGGATCTTTCACTAATTTTTGTAGCAAAGCAACCATAAAATCCATTGACCTGAAGAGGGAAACAAGTTTATTTGCTTTTAATTAAATATTTTTTGGTACTTAAAACAAATTAGCATAGCTTAATGATATTAGACAGAGCAAGAACTACATTTATGTATCTTCAAGTGTGCTCGTCAAAGTTCTTCCTTGAGAATTGAAATAAAAATAAAAAGTATTGGATAGTAAAAAATTGGATATTCGATGTTGTTTTATTTAAATTTTGGAAATTAATTTGGATATTATAGATTCGGATAATTTTTGGATAAATATAAGATTTACTACTTACGATGGATTCAGAGTGGATTAGAATAAGAACCTTTTGACATTCAAAATTCAATTTTTGCTTTGGTTTTGATTCAAATAGTATCAACTATAGAATCTGCTTTGTTTATTGGTATATTATCAAATATCTTAATCTTAAATATTTATAAATATAGAAAATTTTGTACATGCCTAGAGATTTAGGTCTTAACATGCAAATTCACATTATGAAAAAATCAAATATTTAGCAAATTCAGAAATTTTTCGAATATTATTATTTAGTTCTAATTTCGATTGAGATAACAATATTCAGATAATAAATAGATAAAAATTGCATATAGAGTAAATTTATCATATTGAAATATTTGAAAGTTGATAAATATCCAATCTACTATCTAGAAGGTTTCAAGGGAAAGGCTTTAGTTCGATATTCATAATCATCTCGTCCTAATGATGCAGATCAACAGTTTGAGGATGGGATGAACCACATCTGTTTACTCACATTCGCTAAAGCAAAACACATAGCGAACAGAATATTCCTTTCATACTTCAACTTGGACATTACAAATTGGTAAAAGAACAAAAAAAAAAAAAAAGCAGCAATGGCTTGTCTCTGTTTCCCCTAGTAAAAGCCAAATAAGGACCTATAACAGAGAAGGTCAAAGATAGCATACCCTGCCTTTCCATTAAACTTTGATTAGTCAGCCATGGAAGACTATTACTGGGTTCAAAGTTAGAATTCTTTAATAAGCATCTTATACTTTATGGTAATAGCACAGAAAGCAAAACTGAATCTACAGTTTATGTTAGACTATTAAAGAAAAGCTTAATTAAAATCTGTTAAACTTTTGGTTGCTATGATTAAATTGGAATATCTATAGACAAGTGTTAGTTTTTACACACATACATACATATAAATATACATATATATAAATATATATATGCTTACCTGGTAAGCCAGAGAAAGGCTTTACCGCAGCTGGTACCCTTTCTTGCATTGCCTTCAGTGTCTTCTTTTTTCAACACCTCAACCAAATTTAAATATTTTGTCGGATCGGATTCGCGAAGAATTTCTAATCTCTAAAAATGGAGAGAAGAGAGTTCCGTCAATGTTACCCAAGAAAATGATAAAAAAAAAGTCCTCACATGGACTGAAATGCCCATGGTAATATTGGTCAAACGACCGGAATAGAGCAAGAAGTGCAAAGTTTGCTGAAAAGTCAAAAGGGTGTTCTTGTCATGCAATAAAATCCAGTATATATGCACATTAAAGGAAAAACTAAGAAGAAATATTCTTTTATTATGTTATGATTTACTTTAAACCTGGATATTTTGATGAATGTCTTGTCTGAGAACAGCCATAGTTGGGCCTATCTTGTCTGAACAAAGAAAAAAAATGTAGGAAAAATGTTTAGTGGATATATTTAGACCCACATGTCTGAAGAGAGATAAGAAGAAGCAGAAACTGACCAAGAACTTGAAGAATCAAAGTGCAGACACGAAGAAAAGGTTTGGTTGGTATATAAGCAGCGTCAAGATTATCACCAGCTTGAACTTTGGCTAACATGGACAGCTCTTCAATGGCAGACCTTAACTCTGACCTTTTCTCCATTTCCCTTTTTCTCTTCATTTCAATCTCCACAACTTCCTTCTCCTTTCTTGATTCTTGATTCTAGCAAAACATTTTATAGCTCACAGCTGACTTTCCTGAATATTTTTTATGGACTATAGACAGAGATTAAGAGATATAAGAAATTAGAATTTACTCCAATAGATGTATATATGATTCAATTAAACAAACAAAACTCATTTGTTATGGACAAACACGCAGATTCTCTAACCTGAAACCTTTAAAAAAAAATGTTGGTTTTTTGTTGTTAATTATGGTTTAATATTCAATATTTCTTCTGTAATACATTGATGGTGACTTTGTATTTGACCTTGGAGTTATCTATGAGTTATCATCTCACTGTTATTTAAATCTAATCTTTTGATATGTAGAAGACAAATGGTTTTTTATTTTAAGATCTCGACTTTACTCTTTAGCCTTAGATTTTGATCTCATCAATAACTGAATAAAACAATTGTGGGTCCTTGAATTAAAACAATAATATGTAGGTATATATTTATACTTTTTTTTTCTGATACGAGGGAACATATATCATCATCATGGCCGTATTAAAAAAGTTCAGGGAGAAAAACAGACTACAAATTATAAAATTGAACTAAAGCAGCTAGTGGTTATCAACAGGGCTGCAGCATGACTTTGAAACTTAAGATTCTATGATTTTGAGGTCTTAACCATATATATAAATAAATTGACGATCCCTGTGAAAATTTATGAGGTTATTTAATTGAACTTATCCATGATACTTCACCTATTTATAATACCAATTTTTTGTACAAAACTCAACCATTTACTATATGATTCCAATGGGGACTTTTTCATTTTTCAGTGAAGGAAGTCTTGTATTTTTGAAATGTATCATTAAAAAACCCAAATTTAGCTAAGGGATTTATGTCGATTCAGAAAAAGTCCAAGGTTTAAGGTCCATTTTTTAAAGGGTCAAAAAAAGAAGATATCCATGAGCATTATTTTGATAACGACAGGCTTGGAAGATGGAGTCAGTATAGGTCTTCTCCAGGTAGAAGAATTACATAAGGTTGAGAAGCCTTTAGCTTTTGTTTGTTTTTAATCACTTGAAAAGATAAGCCTTTGAGGGGCTTGTGAAACTAACATTTGTTCAAAAGACAAAAATTTCATGTCGTGCTTTTTGTCAGGGTAGAACCATGGATGTAGCACTCTGTGCAATATGATTACAGAAAACAATTAGCTCTTGAAAATTATGTGGATATTACTTGTTTCTTTTTTTTTTTTTTTTAAAGTTACTAATTAATTATATAAATTATAATTTCTTTGTTATCTTATATCATGACAACATATATATATATATTTTTTTTCTTCGAATTTCACGAGTATGGCATGGACTTCATTACTTTTTAATCCAATCCAAAACCAGTCAGTAATTGAATCTCTTACACACAATAAAAACAAAAGAAAAATCACTAGGTTCAAGATTAAACCATTCCAAAATAAACTAGTGCAATTTTGTAAGGGTTTTGGATCTTCGAGGAGGAAATATGAGTAATTTGACTTCTATTTAAATGTTTCTGTACTTTTTTATTTTATAATTTTATAAATTAAGATGGTTGAGAGTTGAACTTTAGTTAAGATTGTTAAGATGGGGTTTTTATTCTTTTAATATTGGTAATGCAGATTAACCTGTTGTTGATAAAAAAATCTTTTAATTAAGAGATAATTGTTAAGGTCCCATTGAAGATAGTAGGGGTTGAGTCCTAAATGAGAAATAAACTTATATTTTCATTTAAGAAAAGTAACTTCTTTCTGGAACTGCACCTTCTTCTGCTTGACGGTTGCATTTCTGTTGGTAATTATTCTGTCAGGTGGAAGCAAAGCCACTTTTTTCTTCATAGATGCCCTATCATATAAATATTTAATTGAGTTTATAATTAGCTAACCATATTTACAATCTAAAGATTTTGATTCATTTATGTTTCACTTTATTTATTTTATTAAAGATATAGATATAGCTTATTAAAGATTTTGATTTTTTTATCATTTTTTTAGTTCATTGGGGTAGGTAACTAGCTGGATAATGGATATAGATATAGCTTACTGACTAGGCATCTCAAAAGTTACTACATAATTATTTTCTAATTTTCATTCAGCTGTTCTAATTTTTAAAGGAATTGATTTAATTTTGTAATTAATCCAAATAATTACGCATTGAGGTAAGCCATGATTCAAAAACTGGATCTGATTGAACATTTTTTTTCTATATTAATTTTCTCTTACATCATGCAGATCAAACCTTATTGGTTATTGGACTGCCAACCTGATATTTAAAAAGCCTGCTTTTAGATGGAATCTTTGCAAGCATTTTTATAAGCTTATTATTTTCACATAAAAAAATTAAAATTTAATCTTCATGATGTTCTAACTTTGATTACTATAATTAATGGGGCTGTGGTGCTACTGCTATTTTCTGAGGAGACAAGTCTAACTGGTAGTTTCTTTTACATAGCGAGTGATAGAAATTTAAATCTTACATTTTCTTATGCTTGACTAAAATGCTATTCAAGTTTAATTCAGAAACCTTTTCTATTGTTTTGGAACAAATTCATGCCTACAGACGTTCTTTCTTAGGTAGAGAATTCATAAAAAAAAGTAAAGCACAATTAATTTTTTTTATTTTTTTACACTTATTTTCTCTTCATTTTGATACACTGAGAATAAGGCTACGGCTAAGGTAATGTTTGTTACCTTTCTATCTTAGTATTTCAATCAAATATGATTTCTGAGAATGTGATTGTTGTGCAAGTAATTTTTAAGAAAATAACATTACAACGTTTTATTAATTTATTTCAAATAAAAATAACTAGTACATTTATCAAATTTAACATATGATTAAATTAAAAATAAGTTTTAAATATTTAATATTTAATAGGTATTTTAACTAGATGTAATTTAACTAAAATTTAATTTGACAGTAATTAATGTTTTCAAAATTAATTAAATTTTCATGATTTTGAGGTTAGTAAAAATATTGGTGGAAAAGAATTAGCTACTAATTTCAAATATGAAAAAATGATAATTTTGTCTTAAACCTATTTGAAAATTTTCAACTATATGAGAAAGTTACTTTCCCATCTCTCTTCATGGGAATCATATTCTAAAGATTATGGGAAAGTAATTTCCAAAAAGAAAATAACATTCCTAGAAAGTGAACACTTTATTGCATATCCAAAATAGGAATTTAATTGATAGGAATTTGATTCCTAGGAAAGTAATAACTTTCTATCATACCAAACATCCTCTAAATGTCCATAAAGTTAGTCAAATTCGAATTTTGTTGAAAGACTATATTTGCTAGAAGAGAGACGTAGATTCATTTGAATTTTCTGGCATTTCAATGTTGTAATTGTATCCTATGGTAGATTACAAATTTATAACCATTCGATAATAACTTTGGATGAAAAGGTACATAGGCACTATTTGGATGAAATGATGCATTTGTTGGATAAAATTATGCACTTGTTGGATGAAAGGATGCCTCTTTATAGCCAATGGTTGCAATAGTTTATGAAAAAACTTATCAATTGAGATGTGTCTCTTTGATTATATCTTTTGGTGGCTTATAAATACCAACCCCAAGTGCCAAAACATTCATCCCAAAAAAAAAAATCAACTCTAAAAATCAATTCCAAAAGTTTGATGGAAAGAATAAAAGATTAGAGAGTTCTTTAATATTGCTAGTTGCAGAACTTATAAAGCTTTATTATATCTTCGGAGTGTTATAGCCTAGACCTGTTAGCAAACTTTATATGGCGGCAAATAACTCCATAAAAAAGCAACTTATTGTGCCTTGAAGTCCTGATTCTATTTTCGTTTTTATCTACCCATCTACCATATTTCTCTAACAATTTTAGAGAGTAATTTGAGATGGACACGGAGACGGATGTTGCTTACAAAGTGATGAATGAAGAGTTCATAAAATTGGATCAATTTAATAGCACCACTTTAACTGATGGAAGGATAAAATGATGTTTCTTCTTATCGTGTTAAACATTAAAGCAAGTTATCTCTAATTTTGTTTTATTTGGGGATTTATTTTTATGATATTAAATTTTCAAATAAGGTATGTTTTTATACTTTGTAAATACCTTGGTGACTTTGTTCCTAATGGAAATGAATGTAAATGGCTCAGATATTAGTAGAATTTCATATATTATTGTGGATATATATGCTTCAATAAAATGACTAAGAATGTCCATGTATAATAAAAGGTGTGATGGTTCAATTAGGAAACCAATCGACAAAGCCATCTTTTCCTAATTATATATGATTGGTAGATATCCTTCATCCACTAAGACTTGAATGTGCTTTATGAATCTGAGCCTCATTCACTATTACAATGGTAATAGGGTCCCTTTGTAACTGAATGCAACCTTGGATGATATATGATATCTATGCATAATATATTAAAGAAGTGAACAAGTCGTTATAGACTTCTATTTTTTTTTTTTAGTAAGAATAGGTATTTGTTATGCATCCTTAATGTATGGTCTTGAGAAAGACATTGGTTTTTCAAAACTGTTACGTTTGGATTTGGCCACTCAATAAGTGTCACAGTGAATTTGCTATAAGTCTTTGCATGAAAAGAAATACAAATTATATATTTAATAAAGTAACTCACAAGAAGTTTTGTATGAATTATGGAATTGAATGAGTTTCCTTCAAATACTTCAAAGTGTGGGTGTGTCTTGCTAGGGTAGCAATACCTAATCCGATAAAAGTTATGGTAGAACCTAAAATTAATGTGGATTAAGTCCATATCTACCAACGCAAAAAAGCACCACATTCGATGCCTTATTTGAGAAGTTCATGGCCAATGCTTAAGGGTAGGAGAAAAACAGGTAAGAAAATATCAACTCCATGCAATAAGGGTACTTAAGTTTGGTCTTAATGTCGATAAGGAATTGACATAGTAAGTAGAAGAAAGTGCAATGGCATAATATCAGCATGCCTTGGTGTTGTACTGACTAACCCGATACAAAGCAATGGACGGAACCTTATCCATGGGATTAGTAATCCTTGATGGTGACACAAGTGGCACAAATCTCAAAAGAAAACCATTAGGCTATAAATGGATCTTTTAGAGGAAAATTAAAAATACAAAGCTAAGTTTATTGTTAAAAGATATAGAAAACAAGGTGTGGATGATTTTGATACTTACTTAACTTTATGTAAAGTAACATCCATACGGAGTTAATAACCATTGTTGCTATTAATAAGATAGAAACATTTCAAATGGATGTAAATAAAGCTTTCCTAAAAGGTGCCCTTAATGAAAAAGTTTATATATAATAATCCGAGGGGTTTTTTATCAAAGGAAAAGAAAAGAAAATATGTAAACTTGTCAAGTCATTGTATGGCTTAAGACAAACTGGCATAAAATGTTTCATAAAGCTATTTTTCAAATAACTTTAAAATCAACGAGGCTGATAAATGTATCTTTCTGAAAAATAATAGTAAGAACTATGCCATTGTATATCTATATGTAAATGATATGTTGACCTTTAATAGCAATAAGAACATGACCAAGTTTACAAAGCACGTGTTAACTAAAAGGTTTAACATGAAAGATTCTAGAAATCAAGTTTTCTAGGACATCTAATAGATTGTATTGTTCCAATCTTATTAAGTTGAGACAATTCTCGATAAATTTTTTAAAGGTAATAATAGCATTGTCAAAACACCAGTAGACTTAAGTGTAAATTTGTCCTTAAAAAAAGGGTGAAAGAATATACCAACTAGAATATTATTGAATAATTGGAAGCTTTATGCATGTAATGCATTTCATAAGACCATATATTGCATTCACTGTGTGCAAATTCTAAAGGTTTACAAATAAACCTCGTATGACCATTAGAAAACTATTACTAGAATTTTGGTTATTTAAAGAAAACTATAAATTTGTGATTATTCTATAGTGATTATCCCATTTTATGAAAAGATATTTGGATGGAAGTTGGATTGCAAGTCTTAGTGAGAACAAATAAACTATAGGTTGGATTTTTACTATTGATGGTGGAGCTATTAGTTAGGCTTCTAAAAAGCAAATTTGCATATCTTATTCAACAATAAAGACTGAATTTATAGCGCATTGGTACCCATAAAAAAATGAAGCAGAATGGCTAAAGAATCTTTATTAGATATTAAGTTATGGCCATAACCTTATATCACCCATTTCGTATTCTGTGATAGTGAATCTACCATGTCTCAAGCCTATAGCAAAATTTATAAAAGAAAGCCTATACACATTAGTGTGAGACGTGAGTATAAAAGGCACTAGGAGATGTTCTAGTCACCATTACCTATGTTAGGTCAAGTAACAATTTAGCATTCATTGACAAAAGGTCTATCAAGGGATATGAAAAAAAATACTGCTACTTGTAGACACCTTATTTTGTTCGGGCTAATTTTTGGCAATCTGAAGCATGGACGTAAGACGGGGCAGTGGTTGTTACCTAGCGAAAAAGTATTTTGAGGATGTCAAGAAGGCCTAAGGATCATATCAAAGGTAAAATACAAATATGTGGCATCAAATGGTATAGTCCAAGGTATCCGGGGACAAAAGACATGAGAAAATTCATAATTTTACTTGAATGTATCGATACATGGTTCTCAT
>JAQSVH010216328.1:0-14294 GCA_029448705.1 Adansonia digitata
AAGAAAAGGTTTTAGTTTGTCATTCACCACCACATTCTGAATAGATTGATAGAATTAATTTTTAAAAGTATTTTCCAACATGATCTTAAACTTTAGAAATATTACATAGACATCGGACATATTCTTCATAGGAAACGGTAATACATCTTGTGAAATGATCAACAAAGCACAAATAGCAATAGAAGTGACAAGCCGGTCCCCAAACATTTGTAAATATCAATTATAAAGGTGCATTACTAGTAAGATTAGAGAAAAAAATGGTAGCTTGTGAGTTTTTTTGCAGCAATAAGAATTACATAAATTATTGGAAATAGGAGAAGAAAAAGGTAATTTAACAAATAGTGGGAGTATCCAAGTACAGGCGTGACCCAAATTTGATGCCATGTGGTAAAGCTAGCTTTATTCTTTCGAAGGATAAGGCTTGTGGCTTGGGAAGTTCATAGACACCATAGCTATTCTGGCCTTAAGCAAGTGGCTTCCTTGAGTGTAGATTTTTAATCAAAAATGAAAATTATAAAAATTCAATGTAAACAAAATTGTTATCACAAAATTAGGAAACATAAATAAGATTTTTGTTCGGTTTCAGAACACATAAAACATTATTTAATTTGAAAAACTTAAAAAAAAAAAGTTGCTGATAAATCGACTATGGAATGAATTTGGCAACCAATGGAGATTCATCCAAGATATTATAGCATCAAGATAGCGAAAGATAGCATATGCACCGAACTCGATGGTTAAGGAAAAATCATCCAAGATGTCAAGTCAAGATGGCAAAAGATAAAGCATGCACCGAACTTGATGGCCATGGAAGATTTATCCATGATGTCGCTTCAAGATGGCGAAAAATATGTTGCATACACCAAACTTAATGTCCAAGGAAGATTCATCCACGATGTTAGGTGGAAGATATTGAACCTGATGGCCATGGGAGAATCTCCAAAGATCTCGAAATCACTTGGGTGGATGAGCGACTTCTACAAACTTCAAGTGCTTAAGCTTTGTCTTAAGACTTAATATTACTTGAGCATGAGACTGCCATGGATATTGAAACCTTGCAATCAAACTTCAAGATTCGAGAGAAGTTGCTCAAAGCTTTAACTTGGTACAAATTAAATTCCAAAGGATTTTTAACTTGTAAAATACTTGCTTCACTTGAAAAGAACTTAAGTCATGACATGAAGATTCAAATATAATAATGAAGCTTGTAACTTCAAGTAGACAAGAGAAATGTTTAAGTCATTTTTTTATTTTTGTTGATTGAACTTGCAAATGAAACCAAGTTGCCTATGCACCTTTAAAGGATCAAGCCATAACGTAGTTTGATTTTTTTAGGCTCTAACTTTTTCAAAAGTTATCCCAAAAAGGATTTTTAATTTAGTGGGCATTTTTTTGAATGTGCAGTTTAAGCTTATGTTTAGGAGCATTACAATAGTTTATGCTCGTGCTTAAAAGCATTACAATAGTTTATGCTCGTGCTTATGAGCAATATAGCAGCTTAACCTCTTGTTTAGGAGAAATAAATAGTTTAAGTTCATGTTTAGAAGCATTTTTTTCTTTAGATAGGCAGTTTAAGCTCATGCGGGCATTTTTTTCTTCAGATTGGCAGTTTAAGCTTGTGCTTAGGAGCAATAAAATAGTTTAAGGCCATGCTTAATGGCATCATTTTTAGAAGAACAATTTAATCTCGTGCCTAGGAGCATCATTTTTCTTTGAGGAATAGTTTAAGCTTATGTTTAGGAATAGTATGATATTTTAAGCTCTTGCTTAGGAGCGACATTTTTTTAAGGAACAATTTAAACTTGTGTTTAATAGTGATATGCAGTTTAAGCTTTTGCTTAAGAGCAATATTTTTTTAGAGAAACATTTTAAGCTCGTGCTTAGCATCAATATGGCAGTTTAAGCTCTTGCTTAAGAGTGATACGATAGTTTATGCTTGAGCTTAGGAGCCATTTGGTAGTTTATGCTCATGCTTAGGAGCAATACAATAGTTTACGCTCTTGCTTAGGAGCAACATTATTTTTGGTGAAACAATTTGAACTCGTGTTTAGGAGCAATATAGCAATTTAAGCTCCTGTTTACGAATATTTTTTTTTTGTGGAGAAATAGTTTAAGCTTGTGCTTAGTGTTGCAACGCGATCGACATATGAATCCTGACTAACTAAACTTAAATCCTCGTTCCTATATACATATATCTATATATCATTATTCTTTTTTTTAGGGGCCATATTATTATTATTATTATTATTATTATTTATTTTTTATGGTTAGGGATTGAGTTGTCGAGATGAGTCGCTCAGTCGACTTAACCTTGTATAGTTGTTATGAAACAACCATTTATTTTGGAGTTGCCACCAATCTATTTTGGCTAAGTGAGATCGGTCACCTACCGAAGTTTGTATTTCGAGGGTTACAAAACCCTTAAAAACAAACTTCAAGGTCCACGATAATACCAGAGATCACGTGAAAGGGTTCATGAGTTAGTTATAATCAAGATTAAAGATCGATCCCTCTCATGATGCTTGGTAATCAGTACCTTATTAATCACGTGTTAATTTAAAATTGATTTTTATTCGGTTTCAATATCAGAAGTTTAATTATAATTCTCACATTTTAAAAATTTCCAAATCCCAAATTTATTATTTTGTACGAGAAAATCGAGTTTTTAATATTTTTTAAAAATCAAGATATCTTTCACACCCCACTGGAGGATCCAAGGAACACGAAAAGTTTAATAACTATCTTTTGCACCTCACTAGAGAGAAGGGGGAATACAAAAGATTTTCAAAAATCGAAATATCTTTCACACCCTACCAGAGGATCCAAGGAATAGGAAAGGTTTTAAAATTTGAAAAAATCCTAATTTTCTCATTTTTAAAAGGATATCTCCTTATTAAATAATTTGCGAAACCCTTTTCATATGCTGGGAAAATTCCATTTACTACTTTAACTTCGAGGCATTGTCATAATTTTAGAACTTCTAATTTTATGAGCAATAATAAAAATTTACCTTAAGACCCAGTTTCGACTAGATGTACGAAACTAGACTCAAAGGATCTGAACATTGTCGATAAGACCAAAATGTCTCCTAAAGTGCACTTTGGACATTGAAGTATCCCAATGGCCTGAGAGGACTTGGTTCTAAAGATAATTTACTAAAATATCCCTAAGATCTACCTTCAATATAAAAGTATTCCGGTGACCTTAAAAGACTACATACTATCATAGAAAGATGAACTTATCCCTATTATGCTCTTTCAACATATAAGTATCCCTATGATTATAAAGGACTTGATTTTAGGAAGATGTACCTTCAACATAAAAGTATCCTAGTAACCTTAACAAAAAACCTATTCCTACTGTGCACTTGTGACATACAAGCATCCTAGTGAGCACATATAACTTGATTCTAATACGTAGTACTAAAATGTCCCTAAGGTTTACCTTTGACGTGAAAGTATCCTGGTTACCCCAAAGGACTTGAAATGATGTGAAATATTAATTGATACCTACATAAGTAGCTCGGCTGTCAAAGATGATTTAAAATGCAAAATTACAACTAAGTCCCTAAATTTCTCAAAATTACATTTTAAACCCAGAATAGCTAAAAATGCTAGAAATATTTATAAAATTACCAAAAATGCCATAAATGGGTAATTTGATGTGTGAAAATACCTTTAACCCTAAAATGCTAGGTTTACTAACTGGTCTCTAAACTTTTCTAACTTCGAAAGTGGTCTTTGCATGAAATAAACATCACAATTAACAAGAAGCATTTGACCAAACACCTTTGGCATTGGAATAATTTTTTTGAGTTTTGCAAATTAGCCCCTAAACTTTTTAAAAGTACAAAAAGCCTCTTAAAGGCTAGGAAATGTATGATATGTATTTCAACATGTTAAAAATGCATGAAACACATCCCTAGGGGTATATAAAGCTCTTAACTAAGCATGGAAGGCCTTAAAACAATTTTTCTCAATTTTTGCAAATAAGCCCTTAAAATTTTAAAAATTGCAAAAAGGCCTTAAAAATTTTAAAAATGCATATTATGCTTTTAAGCATGTCAAAAATGCATGAAAACACTCTTAAAGGTCCACCAAGCATTTGGCTAAGCTTTGATGGCCTTGGAATATATTTTTTTTCATCATCCTTATATTATTCATAATTACAAGATGGCATAAAAAAATCAAAATCTTCACAAAATAACCCTACAAGGTTTGGCCAAGCTTGGAAATATTTAAAAATTTTGGGAAAAATTATTTTTGGGCTTCTGTAGGTTTCAAATATTACAAAATAATGTGAAACATCATAAAATCAAGCATGAAACTTTCATCAAGGGCCATTATCATATTCAAACAACATGTATATCAATTGGAAACAATTTTTATCACATATTTTCATGAATATCAATATAAATGCAAGTCCTAGTTTCAAATATGCAAGAAATCATGGAAAATAATAAATATATCAACATACTTCATCAATAGTCAACATGAAAATACCAAGGAAAATAGCACAAAAATATGTACATATGAAACTAACGTCATTTTCATCAACAAACATGAATTATATCAATCAAATCAACTTAATGCTAATAAAAATCAAATATAATAATAAATCAAGAAACTCTGATTGTGGCATTCATATTTGGCCTTTCAACATGGATAAAAATCCATGAGCACAATCACAAAGCTCTCTAAAGAATGAAACATGCATGAAATCAACAAAAATCAAAAGTTTTCAAAGTAAATTTACCTAAAAAGCCTAAATAACTTAAAAAACTATACTTTTGATGTTTTTCTTATATGGAAGCATTAGCCTTATTTTGAGCAATCCTTTTCTTATTTATAGGGAAGGAATTTGGCCAAGAGGATGAAAAACTAACCTTGGCCAAATGGCTTCTAGCCATTTCTTACTATTTTTTATTTACGATTTTTTAGTTAATTTTATCTATTTTAGATTTTTTTCTTTTTTTGATAAGAATTAATTTATGAATTTTGTCTTTATATATGACTCACCATGGTGAGTTATGGAGCCTAATATTTGGCTTTATCGTTATTAAGATAATATTAACCTTAATGACAAAATTCAATTTTGATTAAATTAATTCTTGTATAATTAAACTATCAAATTAAAATTGAATATAATTATTTATAAATTTTTGAAAATGTATGGGTAAATAAAATTATAATTGCAAATTTTATGAAAAAAATAAAATAGAGGGATTAAACTATAAGAAATTATAAGTTATAAATTAACAAATGCAATTATGAATTTAGTCACGTAAAAGGGTTAATAGGGTCAAGGAAAATATACTAATCACTCATAAGCTTGGTATTCTAGATTTCGAGTATAAAGGGGATGGTTATACCAGCTAGGTACAAAAGATCTTTACTTAATGTAAAAAACTTGACGTATCATATTGAAAAAAGAAAAAAACAATGACTCTAACCTATAAGGATTGGATAGCTAGGTGAGTTAACGACACTCTGCTTGTTGCCTACTAATAGAGCTCCTTGAGTCTCGACAGTTAACCTTCCATCTAAAATCAAAATCTTAAAACGTGAGTTTGCAGAGGAAAGAGCTGCTTTTGCTAAAAAAATTCATCAATGGTAATAAGAAAAAAGCCAATAAGAGCATGAGTGTCAAGTCTAAGAAAGGCAAATATATGACCTTGTTAGGATAAAGAATACCATTAACAAAGACCTATATAACCTGAAGAAAAGCTACATGGCACTTCCAAAAGCAAAAAAGTATCAAAATGTAAAAAAATCCCAGCTGAATAAAAGTAGAATTTATTTTTCTCGCCAATGAGTTAGAGACTTAAACCATGCTATTGCATTGGTTTACTAAAAGAGAAGCAAAAGCCTAATAGCTCTGGTAGGATTGAGAATGAAGCCCTGATCGCAAGGATTAAGAAATTAAAGCATGCCCTTCCGATCCAATGGAACCAAGTTGAGAGGTTATCAAGGTCTTTTGAAGAGTTATGCCAGAATTAAATCTCAACCAAGCAAGCTTGATCAGAGTATAGGGAACATCTTTAAAGCCTCATTGAGCAAATTTATGAGGCTCAAACTAGTGTGGATGATATGATCGAATTAGCTCGATTTGTAAGGCAAGATTTTATCCCCATAAGAGATATGGACACGAATTATTAAACCTTTTGGAACTTGTAATCAAACATAATTGCCTACAATATTTTCGTATTTGATTACTTTCAAACTTGATGGTCTATAATTAAAGCTTTATTTTAATTCAAGATAGTTATTTTAGAGCTAGTGCTACAATCTAACTGTCTCTTGAATTTGTATATATAATTTAATTTGTTCTATTATGTTCTTCGTATTTATATAGCATCGTCACCTATATATGATTGTATCTTCATTTACGGGTACATCATATCATCATATCATAATAAATCTAATCCATTATCATTCTAAAGTGCAAAGGTCATCAAAACATGAAATGAACATCCAACACTAGTGCAATACTTGTCTACATCAGAAGGCTATAGAGAATAATCACTAGGCTCATATTAAGAGACTCGAAGTTATGCATTGAGAGGCTCAAGAGCAAATGCTTTATAAGACTGATTAACTACAGAATCCAGTTACTGAATTGACTGTTGGTTGATGCCTTAAAGGATAAAGGGCAAGCATATATCGCTTATAAGGGTAAAGCACCAGCCAATCTTTAAGCTAGTTCCAATATAGGTACTAAGGGCACTAATACCCTCGAACGGGTATATTAGGAACAACCACCCCTAATAGAATGGATTCCACTTGCTTAACTGTTCATCTATATAAACCTTACAACAACACCACATTTGGCTCAAAGATATTGTGGCATGAATATAGGATTGTCACCAGCAAATCCTTTGATCTTAGGCCTTAATGAACAAGTACAACAGGAAAAAGAAGCCGATTCAAAATATTCCAAGGCTATTGAAAATGAAACCTAGTACAAATTGTTAGATAAGTGCCTTAGGGCTATAGAAGGAAGTGATAAGTTTAGGATTGTCTTTTGGCCCGATCTTGAACCTTGTCATCCTACATAAGTTCAAAGTACCAAATTTCAACAAATACAACAAGACCACAAATCTTACCGCACATATCTGTATATATTACTGAAAGATGGCTGGGCATGAAGACAAAGATAAATTGCTAATACATTATTTCCAAGATAGCTTAATCGGGGCAGCTATTTGCTAGTACATAGAACTGAACCTTACTAGAATCCAGTCATGTACAAATTTTGCTCCTGCTTTCTTTGATCAATACAAGCATATATTTGATTAGGCCTTGGATCATCTTTCTCTATTGAATATGGAAAAAAACCCATTGAAAACTTTAGATAGTACACCCAAAAGTGGTGAGAAAAAGTCGTTCAGTTTCACCATCTATTAATAAAAAAAAATTATAGTCATGTTCATCAGCACCTTACAAGCTCCCTATTATGAGAAATTAGTAGGGAATGTCACAAAAAATTTTGCTAATATAGTGATATCTAGTGAAATGATTGACAATGCTATGCAAATTGGCAAGATGTGAAGAGAGGAATCCTCTACTCTACCAAGAAGTTTGTTGTTAAAGGTAGGGAGAAATAGGTGAATGCCATTAGTTAAAGCCCTACGAGCTCCCCTAAAATCCCTATTTAATGTTAGCATGTGCTTCCCTGGCATGGCATATCCAAGTTTTAACTTATATGTGCTAGTGCCATAACTAGTATACTCTACTAGATTTAACCCCACCATGAGTTTTGCATCGAATGTTGGCCAAAATTTTACTTAAAACACTCCGTCTTACAACCAAAGTAATGTTGAAGCATCTAACAATCAACAAGTGCCTTAGGAAAGAGAGTTTTTTGATGTACTTCCTTATTCATATAAGAAGATCTATACTCACTTACTAGCAGGTCAATTAGTAACTATAGTGTTATGTGAAATAGGGCAATTTGATTTGCTTTCTTATTCATATAAGAAGATATACACTCACTAGTTAGTCAAGTAGTAACTCCAGTGTTTATGGCTCTAAGATTGCCTTTTTATCCTAAATGGTTTGATGAGGATGCTTATTATGAATACCATGCTGGAGCATATGGTCACAACATAAAAAATTACACCTCTTTCAACTCCTTTTAAAGAAAAGCTTAGGGCATACTCAGAAAAGGTGTGATCAAAGTCAAGCAAGGGGTAGGGCCTAATGTTGGGTTTAACCTGCTCTCGAACCATATAAGATCAAGAGTAAACGTCGTGATTGACAAAAAGCATTATTGGGTCAAAAAGAGTGTCAAAGAGGTTAAAACACTAATGAGCAAAGTACGAGAAGTCTTTACAAAGGTTAGGTTAGTGTCCAAAAGCTGAGGTCAAATGGAAAAACTCACCTAAACTTGTTTCTACCATTGCAGATGAAAACACATCTTGCAACACTGTTTAAAATTCTTAAGATTGGTCTAAAAGATGATAGACCACTCAAGAATTGAGTTCTATAAGAATGGGATAAAGACATGGCTGTTTTTATCAATGTTATAGAAAAAGATGGGAAATGTCCCTTGTACAGAGTTGGAAGACCATTGATCCTATTTGCCAATCAACCAGATACCAAAATCATGCCTATGTAGCCCACATCGAGAATGATCTTTTAGTTTCCATCTTTTTTCCCTTATAAAGAAGGTAAAATAGTACAATAAAAGTGTGAAAGCAAAGTAATAATGACAGGGGAGTCTAGTCAATAAACAGCCACTGTTAACCTCGCAAGTGTAGGCCATCTAACGCACAGTGGTAGATGCTATACCTCAATTGCACTTGAAGCCAAAGTTAGCAAAGAGAATGTTCCTTTAGCATCTTAAACACCGGAGGTAGTGAGGAAATAATTAAACTTAAAGGTAGTTAAGAATCAGTAAGTGCGAAAAAGGCTATGAAGTTTCTCAAATTCATCAAGCACAGTGAGTATAGCATCATGGATTAGTTGAACAAGCAATGGCTAAGATATCTATGTTGTCATTGCATTTAAGTTTTGTAGCTCATAGAAATGTTTCATTCAAGGTCTAAAATAAAGCTTATGTACTACTTGACATTTTGATCGATCAACTTGATCACTTAGTAAGCAACATTACATATCTTTTAGTGATGATGAAATACCCCATAAGGTAGGGGGAATTAGAATCTCTCCACGTAACCACCTACTGTATGGGAAGTGTATTGCCAAAAGTTCTCATTGATAACGGGTCAACCTTGAACATAATGCCTTTAACATGCTTGAACAAAGTGGTGCGAGCATCTAATAGATATAGATAGGTTGTTGGGAACATCACCATCATGCTTTAAATAGGGCCATGCACATACAAAGTAGATTTTTATGTGATGGATATTGCCCTATCATATAGTTACTTGTTAGGGAAGCCTTGGATCTATTCCACAAAAGTAGTACCATTTTCATTGCTCCAAAAACTGGAATTCATCATAGAGAACAAAGTTGTTAACATCGAGTGTGAGAAAGATATTATCGCTATCACTTCCATGGATGCCTCTTATATTGAGCCTAATGAGACTATAACAAAATCCTCCTTCTAACCATTTGAGTTTGTTAACGCCACCTTGTTAAAGAAGGGTTACCAATGATTGAGCTCATCTATTAAAAAACATCAACAAGAGTCTCCAGTTGACCGTTGATAATGATGCTTGGGTTGGAAAAGGATTAGAAAAACATCTATAAGGGATCTCCAAAGCTTTAAAAGTCCATCAAATTGATGAGAGAAGTCTGGGATTCAAGCCTAATGCCTACCAATAGAAGAAATAAGCTCAAAAAGCATAAGGAAAAAAGAATGACCTGTTTGAAGGGTCAGGAATTAGAATGTGAACCAATGGTGATTCCACTGCTATAAGAAAGGTTTTGCCTAGGAGGACATATAAATCCAAATCAGGAAGGAATTATTGGCTCCAACAATGTAATGGTCATTTTGAATAGATTATATAAGAACATTTTTATCAATGTAATTAATAAGCCTAAACTTCAGTGATGGACTATGAGACAAGTTTATGCATTTCAATACTCATTCCAAGCATTTAAATTAAAATAGAGATTCCTATACTGTTTGGATCTAGTTTGAAGTAATCCTATGAACTAAACCTACATGCTCCTACCAAAGAGCATCGTAGGATCCTTTGTATGGTGTACTTTTTTCAAGCTTTATTAATAAAAATGACTAAGTATTTTGCATTTCATTTCTTGTGCCTATCCTCATCTTTCTTGCCAAATCTTTTAGACTTATCCTTGTGTATTTTTCATCTATATTGTTTTTCTTTGCATTTTCAGGTACTCAGATGAAAATGACATGAATGTTCATACTAAGATTCTAGAAATCAATTTTGAGTGATCAATTTGCATTGGTAAGTTAAATTTAAAAGGGATTCTAAGAAAAGCACTGCATCACCGATCTGTTGAGATGAATAAAACAAAAAGAGAAACATATCTTGTCCCATGAAGAGCTTACTAAACTATGAACCTGGAATAAAAAAAGATCGAAAAGATTTCAAGATAAGAACCACTATAAACAAATCGACCTGAATCAGATTGATTAACCTTCTTCAAGTATACCAAGATGTATTCGCCCGATCCTACCAATACATACTTGGGATAAACACTAACATAGTTGTTTATTGTCTTCCGTTAAAACCCAAGTGCAAATGCATGCAACAAAAGCTTAGGAGAATGAAATTGGACATGTTTTTAAAGATTAAAGACGAAGTAAAAATGTAGTTTGATGACAAATTTCTTGAGTAGCTAAGTCTCCAGAATAGTTAGCAACATTGTCCCGATTTCTAAAAGGATGGTAAGGTGTAAATGTGCATTGATTACAAGGACTTTCACTAAACAAGCCCGAAAGATAACTTTTTTTTGCCTCATATTGACACCCTAGTAGATAATACAGTAAAAAAAATTTTTATTTACCTTCATGGATGGATTTTCAAGCTATAATCAATTAAAATAGCACTCAAGGACATAGAGAAAACCACCTTTGTGAGTATGTATGGTACCTTTTGCTATAAAGTTATGACATTTGGACTTAAGAATGCTTGGGTAACTTAGCAAAAAGAAATAGTGACATTATTCCATGATCTCATGCATAAAGAACTAGTGGTCTATATGGATAAAATGATTGCCAAATCCTCAAATCACCAATCTCTAAAAACTCTTTAAACATTGTGCAAATATCAACTCTAGCTTAAGTTAAATGCCCTTTCAGTGTTACCTTAGGCAAGTGATTTAGCTTCATTATGGGTGATCAAGGAATTAAAGTCAACCCTAACAAAGTGAAGGCTATCCAAAACCTTTCAATGTCTCGTACCTAAAAAGAAGTAAAGAGTTTCATAAAAAAATTTACAAAAAAATCCTAATAAATTCTAAAAATGGAAAATTTGGCTGTATCATGTGTAAAATAAATTTCAAAACTTATCAAGAACATATTTAAACACTAATTTTTCTCTAAATTTTTTTATCTGAGATTTATTCTCCATAAAAAATTACACTTTTTCTGTCACATGCACTTGTAACCATTTAGGCATGACTAAAAAGGTTTTGAAAATGCCTAGTCTGCCTAGATAAGGTAGATCTCTACCAGGACAACCACTGGGTTCTCTGTCTTGGATATTTAAGACTACAGAAAAAGTTTTCGACAAAATTCTGTGTTTGCACTTAGGAGCAATATGGTAGTATAAGCTCTTACTTATGAGTGATTTGGTAGTTTGCGCTAGTGCTTAGGAATAGTGCGATAGTTTATGCTTGTGCTTAGGAGCAATTCAGCAGTTTACACTTGTGCTTAGGAATAATACAATACTTTACGCTTATGCTTAAAAGCAATTCAATAGCTACTCATGGTTCAGAGTAATATGATAGTTTATGCTTGTGCTTAAGAGCAATATTTTTATGAAGGAATAGTTTAAACAAGTTTTAGGAGTTATATGGTAATTTAAGCTCTTGCTTAAAAGTGATTTTTTAAAGTGATATTATAGTGTTTTCAAAAACATGACATATGCAAGTGCATATTGTCTTTACTAGAAAGACCTTTTTCTTCTTTAAATTGAATTCACATGATTCATTTAGAGTAATTAGTATTCTAGACTTTTAAGTTAAATTTTCATGTCTGGATGGCATTTCTTTTCCTCAAGACACTTTCAGCTTTAGAGCTTTGGATGGTTGTTTGACCATTTTTGCTGTAATAGGCACCTTCATAGGTTTTGGAGAATTCTTTTTTTGACCTCTTCAATATGTGGCTAGAGTCCAATGATCATCATTAAAATCGTCATCTTTTTTTTGAAGCAAATGGTTACTCCCATTCCTTTGGAGATTCTCTATTAAACATGTGCTTAGAGCTAGTATGATAAGATCAAATGAATCAAACTTTATAGTTTTATCCACCTGATTGGATTGAAAACCATGTAAATTGATGCTGGATTTAATGACATCATTTCTTCTTTGAATTCGACTTTGCCATCCTTATAAGTTACTTGATTTTATCCTTCAAGATAAAGCATTTCTCGAGAGGGTGGTTAATTAAGCGATGATACTTGCAATAATTAGGGTTATCTACTTTATCGATTTTTTTAGGTTGCTTCATTTTTGGCAAATGAATTAGCTTAACTTTTAACAGTTCTTCAAGCATGCTTGAGACATTAGAATTAGGAAACAAATACTTTTGTCTTTCTTAACGTTAAAGTGATTTTTTAATCTCTATTTTATGTAAAAACATATTTCACTTTTTGAGATTATTTTACTTTGGGAGATAATTGCAAAAGCTTAGTGCTCACAACCATAGAGTGATTATTTTCTTCATTATTGGCAAAAGTTTTTACCTCTAAATGGTTGTCTTATTTTTCTTTGCCTTTCTTTGGCTCTTGGATAAGAAGACCCTAATTTCCATTAGTTGTCATGCTCAACTCTATCTAGCAAGATTGATACAACTAGCATCGGATTAACATATTTTGGAAAGTCCATTAAGCTTGGCATGAGGGCATTTTATGAGAAAATATGGTTAAATAAAGGATAAAGTTGAGATTGCTCATTTATCAGCTAATGCATGGTTATTTTTGCCTGTAAGAATCAAGATTAACTAATTAAATGTTGAAAGGTTTCACATTGGTGCAATTAGTCATCATATTGTACATGCCAAAAGTCTAATGTGCCTTTTAGCTAGGTCATTCTAATTGGCTGAAATCCATCCCTATATAATCTAACTTTCCTGTTCAGCTAAAAAGATGGTTACAACATATTTACATCAGCCACTAAAAACCTTTGAACTCTTACAAATACTCTATCCCTATAGCTTTCTTTCCACCTTTTAAAAACCCTTCTAAAACCTCTTATTTCCCTTATTTTTACCTTCAAAACCATCCTCCATAGACACCATAATTGAAAGCTCCTTCTTTTTATTCTTTTCTTGCTAATCTATAGCAAAGAGAGGGAACAAAGTAAGCTTTACATTGCTTGGTTGCTGGTCAAGTAAGAAGCTGGAAGTTAAAGTTTTCATTAAGGTATATTTTCCATCTTTTTTTATCTCATTTCTTGTTTTTCTTCGTCATCATCTCTTTAGTGAACCTCCATGTTTCCATGTCCCTATTAAGGCTTCCATGCATTATTATGGCTTTGTTTATGGTTGTCTTAGAATTTTGATGACTTTTTTGGTGCCTTAATGTTGTTTAGATGAACTAAAATGCCATATCTGATTTGGACATTAAACAACCCTTGTTCATGCATTTTTGCCATGTTTTTCTTCATCTTAACATACTTATTTATGAGTAAATGTTTATTCTAGTATGTTTTAATCTTTACTGTGGCATTAAAAGCATTTTTACCATGATTCTTTTGTTGAAACGCGTAAGTAACTTGCTATTTTGAATATTTGCTCATGTTTAATGTTTTCACTTCTTTTAGTTCATCATATGTTTATTGAAATACCTGTATGATGCTTGTAAAAATTTATTTTCAAAGAAAACCCTAAGTTAAGTCTATACTAGCTTCAGTCAATGGGGATTATCATGGATTTAATGCTGTCAATATATTAGTTCTCCAATCATGGGGACATGTTAAGCAAAAATGGTTGGAATCATGGCCTCTTCAGGCTAAACAAACTTTATTTTTAACCCCTACCAAAACCAAAAATATTTTCAAGTGTTCTATTAAAGTCTTGTTTTGAGCCTTTTGTCATGATCAATGGTGTAGATTGACAACCTACTTTTTAGGAGTTGGATTACTCCGTTACTGCATTACCATGGACCTTGGTAATTGGACATTGGATGT
>JAQSVH010216360.1:0-10489 GCA_029448705.1 Adansonia digitata
GCATCAATATCATGTGTCCAAATGAGGAGAATGTGTTTATAGCACCCAATTATGAAAAGAATGGAGATTATTACAAGAATCCCTGTTTGTCTCTTTTGATGAATTAACTTTGATTCTAAGGAAAATGGGGAAAGAAAAACCTTTGTTGCAAAACCAAAGAATCAATATCATGTATCTCTTTAAGGAGAACGTGTTTATGATGCCTATTCATAAGAAGAATTGAGATTATTAAAAGAATCCATGATTCTTTGGCGAATGAACTTAGATTCTAAGGAACATGGAGGAAAAAAGATATTTTTGCAAAACCAAAGAATCAATATCATGCATCCTGATGAGATTATTAGATGAATCCATGTTTGTCTCTTTTAACTGATGAACTTTGAAGATAAGGAAAATAGGGGAAAGAAACATTGTTCTTGCAAAACCAAAGAATCAATGTTGTGTGTCCTAATGAGATTATTAAAAGAATCCATGTTTGTCTCTTTTGATAGATGAATTTTGATTCTAAGGATAATGAGGGAAAGAAAAGTTGTTCTTGCAAAATCGAAGAATCAATATCATATATTCGAATGAGGAGAATGTATTTACGATGCCCAATCATGAAAAAAACAAAGATTATTACAAGAATCCTTGTTTGCCTTTCTTAACGTGCAAACGTTGGTTCTAAGGAAAAAGGGAGAAAAAAACTGTTTTTGCAAAACCAGAGTATCAATGTCGTGTATACCAAAGAAAAAAATGTGTTTATGGTTTTCAATCATGAGAAAAATTGATATTATTAAAGGAATCCATGTCTGTCTCTTTTGATGGATTAACTTTGATTCTAAGTAGAAGAAAATAAAACTGTTCTTACAAAACAAAGTATTAATATCGTGTATCCCGGTGAGGAGAACGCATTTACGATACCCATTCATGAAAAAAAATGGAGACTATTACAAGTATCTACGTTTGTCTCTTTTGAAAGATGAACTTTGGTTCTTTGGAAAATAAAGGAAAGAAAAGCTATTCTTGCAAAAGCAAAGAATCAATACCTTGTATCCCAATGAGAGGAACGTTTTTACGATGCTCAATCATGAAAAGAATGGAGATTATTGCAAGAATCCATGTCTGTCTCTTTTGACAGATCAACTTTGATTCTAAGGAAAATGGAGGAAAGAAAAGCTGTTCTTACAAAACTAAAAAATCAATATCATGTATCCCTTTAAGAAGAACATGTTTATGGTGCTCAATCCTGAAAAGAATAGAGATAATTACAAAAATCCATGTTTGTCATTTTTGACAGATGAAGTTTGATTTTAAGGAAAATAGAGAAAATAGAAGCTATTATTGCAAAACCAAAGAATCAATATTGGCCCTCTGAGGAAAATGTGTTTACAATGGCCTATCATGAAAAGAATGGGTATAATTTCAAGACTCCATGTTTGTCTCTTTGACAGACGAACAGTGATTCTATGGAAAATGAAGGAAAGAAAAGTTTTTTCAGCAAAACCAAAGCATCGATATCGTGTATCCCAATGAGAAGAACATGTTTAGGATGCCTAATCAAGAAAAGGATGGAGATTATTACAAGAATCCATGGTTGACACTTTTCATGGATTAACTTTGATTCAAACAAAAATGGAGAAAAGAAAAGCTGTTCATACAAAATCAAAGAATCAATATCATGTGTCCCTAGGAGAAGAACGTGTTTACAGTGCCTACTCATCAAAAGAAAGAAGATTATACAAGAATCCATGTTTGTCTCTTTTAACAGACAAACATTGATTCTAAGGGAAATAGAGGAAAGAATAAGTTTTCTTGCAAAACGAAAGCATCAATATCGTGTACCCTAATGAGGTGAACGTGTTTACGTTGCCCATCATGAAAAGAATGAAGATTATTACAAGAATCCTTGTTTGTCTCTTTGGACAGATTAACTTTTATTCCAAGGAAAATAAAGGAAAAAATTATTCTTGCAAAACCAAAGAATTGTATCATGCATCCCAATGAAGAGAAAGTGTTTATGTTGTCCTATCATGAAAAGAATAGGGATTATTTCAAGAATTCATGTTTGTCTATTTTAACGGACGAACATTGATTCTAAGGAAAATAGATGAAAAAAAGTTGTCCTTGCAAAACCAAAGAATTTATATCATGTATTCTAATGAGGAAAGTGTGTTTTCATTGGCAATCGTGAAAAGAATAGAGATTATAATAAGAATCCATGTTTATCTCTTTTGACAGATGATCTTTGACTCTAAGGAAAATGGAGGAAAGAAAAGATGTTCATGCAGAACCAAAGAATCAATATCATGTATCCCTTTGAGGAGAACATGCTTATGATGCCAAATCATGAAAGGAATGCAGATTATTACAAGAATCTATGTTTGCTTCTTTTAACGGATAAACATTGATTCTAAGAAAAATGAAGGAAAGAAAAGCTTTACTTGCAAATTTAATTCATAATTAAATTTTCAAACTCAAGTAAAACAATTTTACTTCATGTAAATAATATTAAATAATTATCAAATAATTATTTAATTTTTCAAATACAATTAAACTCTTCTTTTATTTATCATAAAATAAATTGGATAAATTTCATAAACAATTAAAATATTTACAATTGCAGTTTAGAGATATAATGAATATCTATGATTATTTTTGTCTGTTCAAAAGATTCCATACATTTGTGTTTATTTTTATTATAGATTATAGACATTTTTTAAAATTTTTATCAGTAATAAATGTAAAATAATAGATAGGTAAAAGTTGAAAATTTGACCAACAAAAGTCCAAATGCAACAATTTAATTAAGACAAAGGTAGTAATACTACTATATAATACTTTATCTTAAAAATTTATGTAACTTAATAAATAAATTATGTAAACATAAATAAAATTCGTATTATCACTTTTCTTTATGTTTTTATTAAAAAAATTTTCTAAAAAAAGATATCAAATTATAGCAAAATTTAGTAATCGATATTTTTCTTCCTTAGGTTAACGGAATTTTAACGAGTAAAAAGCTAGGATATGATTAACACGCGAGGAGTTAATGCCGAGTGTAGTCAAAATGTAGGATGTGGCATGATATAAATTATTATCACATAAGGAGTTGATGACAAGTGCTCCATCAACTGTTGATGGCATAAATTCCCTTTAAAAATATTTATTTTTATTATTTTTATAATTTTTAATTAAGTTGATGTTTAAATAATATCAACTTAATTAAAAAATAGTATAAATAAAGTGGTGGGATTTTGCCACGCCCCCTACACCTGTCACCAAGAGCAACTTCACTGGAGGTGGGGGAAAGACCCCAATGGAGGGTAATTTCCGTTTTACACCCTTAACATTTTTTTTCTTATTTCATTTATTTTATTTATTTTTAAAATAAATATAATTATAATAAATTTTAATCATCGTTTGACATAAATATAATTTATATTTATTTTTACTATCTATACTATGTAATAAGAGTGATTGAGTTAGTGTTATAAGTTAAGTGACACAAACTCAGTTGATGAAAATTACCTAAGAACTAAAATTAATTTAATACAATAAACTAAAATTAGAGATATTTTAACCTTTTAATTTTTTGCAACATATATTTTTAAATTAAAAAAACTATCCATAGCTAATAAAAAAATTATTTATTATTTATTTTTAAATAATCACAAGACGAGTGTCGCAAACTTTAGCTTATATAAATATAATTTTAATTATTTATTATATATACATATTTTAATTTAATATCTTTAATATTTATTTTATATTCATATCTCACTTTTATATATATTTTTAAATCCAAACATATATCCCACAACTAATTTAATTTAACAATTATAATATTTACTATTACTATTATAATAATTAATTTTATCATTATTATTATTTTTAATTTTACTAAAATTAACATAATTGTCTATGCAAATGAATCTTATTAAATAAGTAAAACTCTTGTAGGCCTAAGCAAGGGCTCGGCCCATGCTCAGGCTTACAAACGAGGGCACCACTTAAACCCCCCTCAGTCAATCGGTCTAAAATTGGATTTTGGTTTCCGTTATCCGTGTCCTCCTCTCTTTCACAAAGTACATATGAAACATGATAATATATATAAAATAATATTTGAAGTAAATCCCCAGCTCCCCAAAATCCCATCTCTATTCTCAGGGCTAGCAAAAAAAAAAAAACCCTAATTGAGATTTTTCTTTAATTGTGATTTGCTGCTCTCAAATTCAATTCAAAACACCCATATGTTTGTAGTTTGTCCACGTACGACTCTTTATTAGTTATATTTATATATTTATAGAGAGAGATCATTAAGGATTTGGGTTAGTGAGGGAAAATTTTTAAAGAGAAATTGAGAAAATCGAATGGAAGGGATACCACACCCAATACCGAGAACGGTAGAAGAGGTCTTTAACGACTTCAAGGGCAGACGCTCTGGCTTGATTAAGGCTCTCACCACTGGTTCGCTCGCCTTTCTATCTTTCTTTCTTTCTTTCTTTCTTTCATTGTTGCTGTTGTTGCTGTTGTTGTTGTTGTAGTTGTTTTTTTTTTTTTTGTTTTAAATTTCAAAATTACGAGCAAATTCAATTCATGGGTTTGTGTTTTTATGGCAGATGTTGACAAGTTCTACCGACAGTGTGATCCTGGTGGGTTACTTTTGCTCTTTCCTATATTTCCTTCTAATGGTTATAGGTGCAGCATTGACTGTGTCTCTGTTTGTTTTCGTCTTCTCGAGTTTTCTGTCTTCATTTAACTACTACTTATCTATCTTTGTAAGATTTTCTGAATGTCAAAGACAAGACAAGTCTGTTATCCTGTCGTAGAAGCAGACTCTTTGGTGAAGGCATTGAATTTGTTTTCTTGAATGATCGCTGCGTGTTCAGATAAATTGTCTAATGTCTGGTGCTTGAATTTGCAATTTTAAGCTTGATCTTTAGTTCTTTGAGCCTTTGATTTCCTTCTTGGCCTTACCGATCCATAGATAGGTCATGGTTGTTTATATCATGTTTTATGTGGAGTAAACAGTACAGGATTCTAAATTCAACTAACTGCAATCATGGCAAGCCCTGTATTCTTTTAGCATCTTTCTTTTTTTAAGTCCTCTCATATTATTTATCATATCAGCCCCTTGACTCTTTTTTATTATATGAAGTCTTGATCTATTTCTACGTCTACTAGCTGTGCCTGCAAGGCGAGAAATTTTGCAAAGAATTATGTGGATGCATTACATTCTTGCAAGTGAGCTGTCTTTTGTTTTATGTTTTGATGGAGTGCACTGTTTTTCTAGTTAACCGCTCTGGCAAGTGTTCATTCTCAGCCTCTTGAAAATTTGAAAGCTGGATAAGAAAGCTACACCGTGGCATGTTCGACATGGTTGCCTAAACCTGTTTCTTTCATTAACCTTTCCCTTGTCATGACAGTCAACATCCTGGTTTATATATTTGACTAATGGATCTGCCCTATGTTACTGCCTAAACTTGCTGAGTTTTTGCAATTATTTTTTTCTTGGAAATGGGCCTTTGTTTTCTTGCAGTTTTGAATTTTTATTCTGTTTGATATTAATGTTGACATTTATATTCTGGTGACATTATGATTACTTATGCTGTTTTGTCACATGTCACTCTACCCTTTTGTTAATGTGTTTTCCTTGCGTAAAACTTCAAAGTGTAGGTTCATTAATAATTATGAGGATGTAACTTGAGTGTGACATCATACAATTGGATCTAAAATCACAACCAAGATGAACATGGAGAAATGTGGTTATCATTGTTTTATGGTGTACATGGACTAATTGTCACTGTTTCACACTGAAAAGTTGTCATGTCTTCATTTAACGTTTCTTCCTTGTTGCCTTGACAATTTGCCTGAGTTTCTGTGTTAGTCATCTGATTCTTTAACTAATTTGCCTTATCCTGAGCTTAGAGAGGAAATGCTATGTCTTCATTTGCACTTGAGAATTACTCTTTGACTTCGATATGCTGCTTATTCTCCTTGCCAATAATAACAAACATATGATATCTTGGATTCGTTCTTAAATTTCAGTTCCTAGGAGCAGTTTGGGTTCGGATTCTTCTTGACAAATCACTACTGAAATGTGGAGCTCATGGCTATTTGATTAAATTTAATTTTTATTTTCCTACCTCCTCATTATTTGTCTCTGTTACACGGACTTGGCACTTTGAGGTGCCATACCCACGTCAACACGATACGACACAGGCACCAACGTGAGATCTGTGTCTGAGTTGCCTGTCGGTATGGACATGGCATATTGCAAATGGCGCAAAGGCTTTCAAAAACAGAGCATAAGAAAGAGGGGTAGACGGAGGGAGATGCTAGCCTAATCATTGTTACACATTACTGCTATTTCCAACTGGGCTTCTTAGCTTTTGCAGCATGACAGCGTAGGAAAAAATGGATTAGAGAGAGAACGATGGAAGGATTGTGTCTGAGAAAAGATGAAAATTGGAATTTTCAAATTTAGGGTTTTTATTTTTTATTTTTTCAAATTTAGGCCCGCCATCTCATCAACCTTGACAAAGCAATTAATGTTATTCTGGTCCAGAAAAAACAAAAGAAGTCTGGTCCAGGAAAAACAAAAGAGTTGTATGTTGAGCTTTTTTATATCATGAGCCCTTGCTTGATTAATGCTTATAAAAACTCCCAGCTTTACTTTGTGGAGATTTAAGGTTAAAATAGAATTATTTAACTATTTAAAATTAATCTTTAAAAAGTTATCTTAAGTATTAAGGAGATTTTATTTACCTATGAAATAATATTAATATTTTTCTTGATATTTTTAGTATTCCCGTATCCGTATCATATTTGTGGACTCTTTTTAGTTGACTTCATGAGTCCAAAACTTTTTGAGCAAATGATGACTGTGACTCTTAGATACACACCCCTACCCGATACCCATACCCAAGTCAATGTAACATAGATTTTTGTATGTTACTAGACAAATTTGAGCCTATCATTGAATATTTTCATCCTGATACAAGCTTAACAAGTTAAAAGTTATTAACGTGCTGTATGTTTATTGTGATTCATTTCAGCAGTGTTATATCTTTGAAAATTCTGAATTTGCATTTCTTTCCTGAATGTATAAAATTTATTTGCAGAGAAGGAGAACTTATGCCTATATGGACTTCCAAATGAAACATGGGAGGTTAACTTGCCTGTTGAGGAGGTACCTCCTGAGCTTCCAGAGCCTGCACTGGGCATAAACTTTGCTAGGGATGGGATGCAGGAGAAGGACTGGCTGTCATTGGTAGCAGTTCATAGTGATTCGTGGTTGCTTGCTGTTGCTTTCTATTTTGGTGCACGATTTGCGTTTGGGAAGAACGAGAGGTATGTTTGCTTTTTCTTAGTCAACATTGGAACGTTGAGTGTCTTTTTGCAGTTTTCACAGCTCAGTTGCTGTAATATCATGGTTTAATTTTAAAATTATTGCTAACTGCATTATTCTTTTTGCGTGTAATAATATAGAAATCCAGTACCCTAGTTCTCTTCAAATGAGTTTATTTCAAATTTATTTGGAAAGTTACCGATCTGGCTGGTCAATTTTTCAAAGCACAAAGTTTATGAAAGATTAAGCTATATTAAAGTACAAAGTTGCAGGAAGTCTGTTTAATCTTTGGTTCTATCTTTAAATTTGCGTATTTGTTTGTTTTAAATTTGGTAAATAGATGAGTAGGGAGATATTCTGGTACATCTGTTACTTTCTAACTTACATGGTATAATTATTATCCAAAAAAAAGAACTGACATGCTAGAGTTGTCTATCCCTTGCTTTCGAACAACTGAGGAAGTGACTGTCTACTTTACTTTGTATAAATATCATATTACTAAGTTTGAGAGTAAATATTATGTCTAGTTTGGGTCTTGAGAGGGAATATTGGATGCCAAAATGCTAAATGAGAAGTTCTATTCCATTTTACTACTTGACTAGTATATGTAATGCTGAATCTTGCGTGCCACTGAACTGAAATAGTGACAGGAGTGTACTAAATATTTGCACACTCAGAGTGAGTTAACTATTATTTTTCCAGTTATGGAGAAGTAGTGTCACATGTGTATATGCATGCTCAAAAATAGCTAAGCTACCAATCTGATGGTCACATGCTTTCTGTTGTGACACTGACAGGAACAAGAGCTCTACCTTTTTATTTGAGTGTTTGATGTCCTGCAGCCATAGCTAAATGAATGCTGCTTGTAGGCATGTGAATATACATTGTTTAATGATTAATAGGATTGTGCTTGCTCAAGAGGGAATATTTGACAGATTTTGGATTTGTCTCAAAGATTTGGAGCTTATATTTTGGGAAAGAAACGAAATGAGTCCTTAGTTCCATTCTTGCAGTGGTGTAGTGGCAACAGTGAGGAAACTTAACTGTCCACAAAGAACGTATTACCTTCTTCCCTAATTTGAGGTGTTTGTGACACGCATATTTACCTGCCTCCATAAACACATGCACGCTTCCCTCCCCTATGGGAGTTGAGTCGTGGGTCTTGTCTATGTTTGTGTTTTGTGTGTGAGGGTCCTTCCTGACAGATTTATCTTTTACTTGAATAATGCGTACACAGCATCTTGATTCTTGACTGATTGGCCCTGGTATTACCTTATCCAGTGAATTAGTCAATTTGCTAATATTGTTCTAAGTGGTTTTTCTTTTTTTTTTTTCTTTTTTTTTTTTTTTTTTTTTCAGGAAAAGGCTTTTTCGGATGATAAATGATCTTCCGACCATATTTGAAGTTGTGACAGGAAATGTCAAGCAACCAAAGGACCAATCTGCTAATCACAACAGTAGTGGCAAAAGCAAATCAAGTGCTAAAATGGTATGAAGTTCCAAAATTAAAGTTGATTCTTTTGCTTTTTCTATTCGCATTATTTTGTGTTTCTCTTGTTCATATTTCTCGTGTATGCAGTCACGTCAATCTGAACCGGAGAGTAAGATGGTAAAGATGTCTCCACCATCAAAGGATGAAGATGAGAGTGTGGAAGAAGATGAGGAAGATGATGAACAGGGTGCGACTTGTGGGGCATGTGGGGATAGCTATGGCACAGATGAATTCTGGATTTGCTGCGATATCTGCGAGAGATGGTTCCATGGCAAATGCGTAAAGATTACACCTGCAAAGGCAGAGCATATCAAGCAGTATAAGTGCCCAAGTTGTAGTAGCAAGAGGGCTAGAGTTTGAAAGTAGGTTCAGATCACAAGTTGGACTTCTATAGTTTAAACGGATTTAAGTAATTAAACCAAGCAGACAGACGGACAGACAAGGTTTATAGCTTTTTTGTTCCAGAGTTGCCCCTTTTAGTTTTAGTTGAATCAAATTGCGAGGACTGCGGATGGATGGGATTTTAATTTGAAGTTTTGCTCTGTTTAATTTTTATTGGAAATTATCTTTCAAACTGATGCTGGCAATGGCAACTATAAAATATTATTATATATGTTGCTGCAGTTTCCTAGTTTCATTTTCTTCTTCTTTATTATTATTATTATTATTATTATTATTATTATCATGGTCATCATCTTGTGTATTTCTGAAGATCGATGCGGCTGCAAAATCCAAAAATTATAAAATTTATTGAGATGGGGGTAGACTTGTCCACGGGTAGTGTTGGATTAGTTTAAGGTTTCATATTAATGAGCAATATGGTTGTATAGGTTTAGTTTGGTTCAGAGGACGGAAAGTTTGACGTTAGCCTAGCTTTCGTAATGTAAAATTTTATCCAGGTTCTTAATTGATCATTCAAATTTGTACACAGAAGGTTAAAGATAATGTTAGATATTTGAATCTATTTTAATTATAGAGATAATGAGAGATAATGAATTTGAATATTTGAATATTTGTTTATCTATTTAATTGTATATTTTTATATTTAAAAATGATTTAATAAATTTGAGTACACTTAATAAATTCAGGTATTTGACAAATTTTGTTATATAAATTGAATATGGATTTGGATAGTAATAATCCAATAGTTAATGAATAATAAATGAATTTCAGTAACGAATAAATTAAAAAAATTTTGAAATCAAATATTTAAAAATTATAAAGATTTAATACATTGTGATCTCTCGAAGAGCCCTTTTAAAATGTTAAGGGCTATAATGAAACATCCAATAGAGATTTGAAATCAAGGGAAAACTAAGCGGTTCACACCGTAATATTAGTGTTCACAGTATATTTTTTCTCATCTGACCCGTTGGAGGGATGGAAGATTTGTGAGATTTTCCCCGAAATGGGATGAGATTAAATCGTTTTTTTTTTTTTTCCAACGACACGAGGGGAGAAATTATTAGAGGCCATAAAATGAACTCGAATCTGAATATTCACTCGAATTTAAACTAAATTCGAATTGATTACAAAGTTAAAAATTCAAGTCCGAAACTGATCAGAACCCAAATTTAATATTAAAAATAAGAATAATAAAATTGCAGTTAAATATGCTTAACTTTAATTATCAATTTTACTCTTTTTTATAATAAATTATTTAA
>JAQSVH010216381.1:0-14290 GCA_029448705.1 Adansonia digitata
TCCTTGAAATGAAATAAACCAATAAATAATCTCAGTGTGTTTTAACCAAGCAACGACAACGACATTTAAAATTTATCATGCATTGATTCATTAGAATATAAAGAAAAGATGAACAGCATTCATTTAGCATGATGTTCTGGTGAGCTTTTTTAATCCTTTTCTTGGTTTGGAAGTAAACAAAGTCCAAGGGAACTGCAGAACTGCACGCCAACAATTTGACCTTCTGGGTTTGCTTTTACACCTTTATCTAACAAAGAAAGTGGTTCGAATCTTAAGCAGAAGAACTTTCCCAAGGAAAATTAAAAAAAAGTTCAACAGAAGTTTGGGGCAATGTCATATATATATATATATTATTTTTTAGTCTTAATTACTTATTCAAATTCACAATTTTCTATATTTTTTATTTTTTTAATCTTAATTGACTATTCAAATTCAACAATTTTCTATCTTTTTATTTTTTAATTTTTATTAACTATTCAAATTCAACGATTTTCATTTTTATTTTTTAATCTTTATTAACTATTCAAATTCAACAATTTTCTATCTTTTTTATTTTTCTAATCATTACTGAGTATTAAATTCAACAAATTTTCTATCTTTTTTTTAATCTTTATTAACTATTCACATTCAACAATTTTCTATCTTGCTGCAAACTGTCTTGATGGTTACCTACGGCTAGGATCGTCATCTATTAATCCAAAAACTCATTAAAAACTGGAAATATTTAGTTTAACCTGCCCTCAATTAGGAATTGGGTTTTGGTCATTGGGGTCGTACTTGGACAACAAGCGTGGGTTTTATATGGGCCCTGGTTGGACCCTATCAGCTTCCAAAGTGAGTGAAGTTTGAATGTCACAGGGAAAGAAAAGAAGGGTCATTCTTGTTTCATGATTGAATCCCAAGTTCCGTTTGCCTATGGGTTGGTTATTCGTTTAACTATTGTTTAGTCCTTGCATCGCTTCGGTGTTAAATAGCGTTTAATGTAAGCATTTAAATAAAGATTATAATGTGATGTTATAATCGTTATTAACGATTTTAACATATTTTGTTATTGATATTAGAAGGTCGATATTACCATAATTGTTACTGATAATATTTATTATATTTACAACCGTAATAAACATAAAAAATCATGATCATATTTTAAATTTTTAATTTAATATTGAAACTGAAATATTAACACCGTAAGATTTTAAGATATTAAGAATATGTATATACCAAAAAAAAATGTTTGTTCAATAGCAAATGACTAAAACTATGAGACTAGATTACAATTTGCCAAGTGTTACACTCAAAATAACAAAAATAACATTTTACAAAAAAGATATTTTAAAAAAATATAACAATAATTTTTTATAATTTTTATTTGTATGTTTGCTGTGACTTGTTGAATGAAATTTTCTATAAATATTTTTTAAAATATTTAATCTTTCTATATCTTAACATATGTATAATATAAATAAATCATATTATATGACTTAAATAGATAAACATGTCAAAATTTACATAAAACAAATTATTAAAATGTTAAAATTTATATAAATAGATATTACATTGAATAAGATTGTGATATAAAAAGCTAATACTAAAAGAATGAAATCTGATAAATTGACAGTTATTTAGATATCGTCAGTTAGACCTAATAATTTCAAACATAACATAGAAAAAATAATTAGAACATGATGCAACACAAAAAGTAATATGAATACAATACTAATAGACAAAGCTATCAAAATTGATTTAAAATTAATTTTTAACATATCAAAATTTATATAAATATAATATATTGAATACAATTAGACACAAAAACTAGCACGAACATGAACACAAAAAAAAAATTAAAACATAACAAAAAAAACCAAAGCATAACATAAATAGACAAACATGTTAAAATTTATATAAATCGAATTATTAACATATTAAAATTTATATAAATATTAATATATTTGTATAATTATGATATAAAAATAACATGTAGATGAGCATGATGACACATGACACTAAGTTTTAAAATATAGATAACATATTTTTTAATGTTTATATTGTAACATTATATATATTTATCCTTTATAAGATATAAGTTGCATAATATATAAAATATAAAAATAGTATATATTATATGATTGAAAAAGGATCAGGTCAGTTTGGGCCCAACTTATTTTAAAACAAGCCTAATTTTTTTGGGTAACTTATATTTTGAATCACTAAACTTAATATTAACTTTTATGTAAGTTATGAACATTTAATTTCATTATATTACATCATTAAACTTTTATTATTAATAAATTAGGTCACTTATGCTAATATCATTAAGTAATTCTTAAAAAAAAAACTCAACATGCATACATGACTTTTTTTTTTTTTACATCTCATCAAGATAATGTTTGACAGAAGTATATTACATATGCATGTTAAGTAAACTTTTTCATTAGAATTACTTAACAAAATCAATGTTAGTGACTTAATTTATAAACTATAAAAGCTCAATCATATAATTTGATAAAATTAAATGTTTATAATCTACATAAAAGTTAATGTTAAGTTCAATTATTTAAAATGTAAATTACTAATTTTTTTCCCAAATCCATTTTGCTAAAACACCTTAGAATAATGAGATTAAAGGAAAATGCAATGCAACCACTGTCCAATTGGCAAGCTGACAAATTTGAAATTATAATCTCATTTACAGAAAAAATTCCATCATTTGAAGACGGTTTAGTTGGTTCTACAACAACATGTCCAACAAAAAATATATATTCTATTGGCTGAAGAAGCATTATGCATATAGAAAAACCTTATCTAACTCTCCATAATTCTGCCTGTACGCTATTCATTATGCCTATATGAAGTAAGAAACCTGTAACCCATTCACCATTCTTATCTCTAATTAAACCTCCAGTTGATGCAATGCCACGAGATCCTTTACCAGCTCTATCTATAATTAGAATAAACACTTCCGATGGAGTTTTCTTCCACTGTGCCCATTTCGCTCCTCTATAAATATAAGAGTGCAATCAAGACATAGCTTTCTCAGTCTATTTAGCAAGGTTTTTGGCAAAAGTGATAACATTCAGTGCTAGCAGCACTTTTCCTTGGAATAACTCCATGTTCTTACTTTTCCAAAAACCCCATAAAATCATTACAAAGAGTACCCCTCAAAGAAGTCATTTTATTAAAAATTATTAAAATTAAATACAAATAATTTTATTTTTTGTAAGTTGGTATCGTATAATTCATTTATAATGTATAAATTTACACTATCATGGCATCAAATGTAATCCTACATTAAATAAGATGACAACACCTAAAATTCCTTAATACTGTAATTCTAAAAATATTTTTAGTTGAACAAAAAAAAAAAAAATTAACACATGCAAAAAAGTTTGGGTTGTCAATATGTTACAATGAATTGTCAACGTTGCAGATATGTTAATTTTTCTTTGATCCAACTAACATAACAATTTCTGGTGATATGCTTCCAATATTAAATAATTCACCCACTGTATTTTTTAAGATCGGAGTTACTTTTAAAATATAAAAAAGTGATATTTTATTATTAAATTTTGCTAATGAGTATTTTGAGGATTATTTTTATATTATTATACTAAATAATAATATGACTCTAATATCAATATACTAATTAGCAATAATTATATTTAATTAAAAATATTATTTTAAATAAAATATTAATTAATTTTAAAGATATTTTTATAAATACTCGTTTAATGTATTTTTTTTATTTACTATATCACCTCTTCTAATTACTTGTACTAGACACTCCCTAGAACAACATTTAAACTTCTTTGAATACCACTAAGATTTAGACCGCATTGCAATTTTCAATTCCATTTGGTTCCATTGACAATTTGTAATCTTGATAGATCTAACAATATTAAATATGATTATAAGAATATAATATTAATGGAATAATTAAAATAAGATACAACATAAATATATATATTAAAATATATATAATATGAATTATTGGCAGATCAAATTTATATAATTATAAAATATCTTAAATACAATTATATTGATATGACCAAATATGTGAACTTGACAACGAATATATAAATTTACTAGGTATGAACCCCACACTTGTGCTCATTTGCTAAGGCACAATAAAATCTTTTATATTTCTACAAAGCTACCTAGAATTGTGTCGAAGCCAATTGTATTGTAAGGAGTAGGAAACAAAATGTGGTGTTTTAAGGTTTCCGTTAGGGAGGACAAAAAATTTGAGAGAAAAAAATGTCAAAAGATGAAAAAATATGTTTTAGGTTTTATTGATCCGGTTGTATAGCAGCCATCCAACTAGTTTATTTAGATTAGATCCATGTCAAGTCGTATATTTCTTTCAAGTCCTAATTTGATCAAGACTATGGTTGGCTCCTCCATTATTTATTACAGCTTCAAACTACTCTCTTTAAGGTTGATGTAGACCTATTCAAAGGTCAAATAGTTTGTTTAATTAAACAGATTTAGTGCGTACTAGATAAGGTATGGTTTCATTTTTTTATGACCTAAGTCGATCTCATTTGGTGGAGATCCTTAATCATATAATAAAAAAAATTAATTTTTATCTAAATTTAATTATAAAATATATTAATATAAAAATAATTTGTTAATTTTTTCAATAATGATTCATGGCTATAGGTCGGGCCAAACCAAATTCAGACTTGGGTGAAAAATTAAAAAAAAAATTAATTGTGGCCTGACCCATGAATAATTCTAGACTGATGTAAGAAAAAAACAACCATTTGATCAAGAATTAGATTATTTTTCATATTTTTTTAAGGACTAATTAAGAGAAAATAAAAAATAAAAATTTTGAGGTTAACCAAAATTTCTACTATAAGATTCTGGCTAAATCAATGCCTATACTTTAGAAGGTTTTTTTTCTTATAAACGAAGACAAAATGTGCCACATAATCCCTTTTCAAACACCTTTAGTTGTCAGGGTTGTGTTCATTTTAGCCCTAGACACGTCCAGGCTTCTATAAGTTCTCTTGAGAATTTAGCCATATTAATTCAAATAAAAATGGCTACATTTTGCACTCATATAGGTGATCTCTTATCAAGAATATCTTGCAATAGCCCATTTAATTTCATCAAGCCACAAATATCATTAAAAATATAGCTTAACCTAGCTCCTTTATAGACAACACTTATTTATCACAAAAATGGGTAAAAGTGTTTTAACTCTTTTAATGCTCACACCAAGATAACATAATTCAATTGTCTTTTTAAACCTAGATCTTAGGATCTCTAGTCAACGAGGTTAGGTTGCCATTATGTAACTTAATTTATAAACTTATGTCGTATTGCCCTTGATGGTTTATAAACTTGCTCTCTCAATTAACCTTTTGTTAGCAAATTGGCAATATTACCCTTTGGTTTTACATAATCAATAAAGATAATTCCATTAGAGAGCAACTATTTCACGGTATTTTCTTTGATAAATGTGTTGAGATTTACCATTATACAAACTACTTTATGCCCTATCATTTACAGATTAGCTATTACAATGTATGCATATTGCCGAAATAGGTTTAAGCCAACATGGAATATCTTTTAAAAATTCTAAAGTCATTTTGCTTCTTCTTTAGCTTTATCTAAAGCTATAAACTTAGATTTTATTATGGATCTAACTATACAAGTTTGTTTAGAAAATTTCAATTCATTGAAGCTTCTATAATATTAAAGACAAATCCGCCAGTAAATTTCAAATCTTTAATGTCAAATATCCAATTTTTATCACTGTATTCTTCAAGTATAATTGAATATCTGGTATAGTGCAGTCTATAATTCAAGATGTATCTGAAATGTCTAAGTACTTGTACAATGGCCGTTTAGTGATTCCTCCCATGATTACTTGTAAATCTACTAAGCTTGCTAACTAAGCTATATCTAGTCTTGTACAGTTCATGAGATACATGAGACTACCAGTTATCTATGAATATTTTATCTAAGCTATCACATTACCAATATTCTTCATTAGATGCAAATTAACATCTATGGTTGTTTGGACTACATTGGTATCATTTTTATTGAATTTCTTAAGGATCTTATTAACATAATGATCTTAAGTTAGTACAAATCCATCTTTTGATATAGAAATTGTAATTCCTAAAATCACATTTGCTACACCCATATCTTTCATATCAAATTCATATGTCAACCATGCTTTGGTAGCTTTAATGATCTAATTATTACAGCCTAAGATCAACATATTGTCTACATATAAACAAACAATGACCTAGCCTTTATGTGTATTCGTTATATATACACATTTATCGAATTCATTAGTGCAAAAACCATTTAACAACATTATTTTCTCATACTTCTGATCCAAATGTTTCGGTACTTGCTTTAGACCATGTAATGATTTAACAAGCCTACACACCTTCTTTTTTTTTACCCAAGTCCATGAACCCCTTGAGTTCTTCCATATAGATTTCTTCATCTAAATCTCCATTTAGGAAAGCTATTTCAACATCCATTTAGTATATTTTGAGATCATTAAGAGTTGCTATAGCCATTAAGATTCGACTAGATGTTATTCTCATAACTATCGAGTAGTATCAAAATAATCGAGGCTTTTTTTTGCTTATATCTATAAATTTCAAGCTAAGCTTTATACTTATCTGTATATCCATCTGTCTTCATTTTCCTCTTAAATATCTATATATATCCCAACAGTTTATGCCCATAAGGAGGATTCACCGATTCTTATGTATAATTTTGCATGATGGATTCTATTTCATTATTAAAGTCCTCATTCCACAGTGTGCTTTTAGAGATGACGTTACCTCTTTAAAAGTTTGAAGTCCATTATCACATAGATAAGTTAGAAAATCCAAGACCAAAAATAGATATTACCTTAGCCCATTTACTCCTTCGAGGTTTGTTTTGTTCCTTCTTATCCACTTGTGGATCACTACTTGAGGATTCATGTGCTTTCTTCGCAGTCTTATTTTCTTGTGTTACTCATATTGATACAAATATTAGGAATGTCCAAGTTACACACTAGAAAATGAAAAGTTGCACCATTGTTTTCATATCCAATGAATGCGTAATTAACATTTTTTTAGATTTGATTTTGACCTTAGGTAGAAGAATCGCTACCTTAGCAAGAAACCCCTACACTTTCATGTATTTATAGGATGGTCATTGGCCTTTTCATAATTCATATGGTGTCTTACTCTATTTCTTGTAGGGTATTTTGTTTAATATGTAATTTACTATTAAAATAGCCTCAACCCATAAGTTCTGAGGTTGCCCTAAACTTATCAACAAAATAATTACCATGTCTTTCAATATTTGGTTCTTGCATTCAGCAATACCATTTTATGAGTTGAAAAAGGAATGGTGATGCAATGGATAATTCTATGTTTTAAGAAGAATTTATTAAACAGTGAATCATATTCACAAGCCCTATCACTCCTTATTTCCTTAATTTTTTGCTTAGTTGATTTTCAACCTCACTTTTAAAGAGTTTAAAAGCTTCCAAGGCTTTATCATTGCTTTTTAACAAATAAATGTAACAATATCTTGTGTAATGATCTATAAAACTAATAAAATACATTTTACCACAACTAGTTTGCACAAACTTTAAACCACATATACAGTGTGAAATTAAATTTAGAGGTCCACTCCATCTTTTTATCAAATAAAAATAAGGCTTAGCAAATCTAAGCTGCTAATCCTTTGTAAGGTTTTGTAATTTATGTGACTAATCTACCATGACATAGATTAGAAAACTCTAGCAAATAAATAGAAGATGTCATTTTATATATAACGTTGTTCTTCGTTACAACAATCATTACATTGAGCTTAAAAAGCCCATCATGTAAATAGCTTCTACCTACAAATGCGTCATTTTTAGTTACTATAAATTTGTCAAACTTAAAAACCAACCTAAATCCATTCTTACTCAATAGATAGCTAAATCTTTTATGAATTTCTATTTAATGAACCACAATGTTCAAGGTTAGTTCTTTCCTAATGTTATCTTGAGCACTACCTTATCATGGCCTTGTATCTTGCGTACCAAAAATTTTCACATAAATAGTTGCTCATCACGAGCAACTTTTTTATACTTGAAGAAACTTTTCTTATTAGAACAAAAGTGACAAGTGTCACTAGTATCAACTCACCATGTCTTCAGTTTACCATCATGTTCACTTTTATCACAACAATAGTAAACTCAATCTCATTGTCATCAACTAAGTGGCCTTGAGCTTTCTTCTTTTTTTTGTACTTGTTTTAACGATAATCTCTAACACAATATCTAAATTTGTTGCATAAAAATGAATACCCGTGAACTTATTGACATTGGCTTTCTTATTACCTTAGGAATAACTGAAAACAAATAGTTTCCATTTGTTGGTCTTATATAAATGTTCAATAATATTTTCCTTGGCATCCATAGTTTGAACATTACCCCTTCTTTTTGAACCACGATTGTCCTTCTAGATTCTTAACCAGATAATCAAGTCCTATAAATTCATCTTCTTTCTCTTGTGTTTAAGATAGTTCTTAAAATCCTTCCATGAAAATGTAAATTTGTTATCAATATGGCCATTTGAAATGACTTACTAAGCACCGTACCTTTGGAAATAATTTCATGGAGGATCAACTAAAATTTTTAGACTTAAAATGATCATGGTTTTTTAGCCCACCATCTCAAAGTCTAAGAACTAGCCAACCATAAATTTTTCATGTCAGCATCTTCAGTTTTATGCTTCCTTTCTAAGGACTCCCATAGCTCTCTTGTTATGTTAGTCAAACTATACATATTGTATAACGTGTTATGTAGTACATTGAGGATATACTTCTTGCATAGGTAGTATCCATTTTTCTTACATTGAGGTCACCGTGGTAGTATCCATTTCTCTTTTTTGAGAACCAAGGCCTTTTCTAATAAAAATTGAGCCACATTTAGAGTGTCACATAAAACAACATCTTTTGCTACCACTATTAGAAGTGTGGCACCACTGAACTTCTTGGGTTTCTCAACATGAATAGCATGTGGTGGTATTTGCACTATAGGCACATTTGTATCACTAGTAAAGGGTTATTGCCTTATGTCATTTAAAATTATAGGATCAACTTTGTTTTAACTTTAAAAACTTGTTTTAAAACAAACATAAACTCATAATTATTAAAACAAAAAAAATATATAATCCAAACACTAATATATATAATCATAAAAGAAGAAATATAAAAATATACCAAGAATGAACAAACCAGTGTTTGTATGAAATATATATCATAAATCCAAGTTATAAAATTAATCAATTAAACTAGTTATCCAAATAATCTAGTAACAACAAAAACATTAATATAGATTTGACAAAGAAACAATGTAAAACTATATGAATAAAGTAGTGTTAACAAAAAATCTATAAAAATATAGGATCTTTTAGTTCATATATATGTATATAAAAAATTAAATTGTAGCTAATATTAGAAGTAAACTATACATGTACAAGTGTAAAAGGAATATAAAAACTTAATATATATATATATATATATAAAACAAACAATGATTACTAAAAATATATATATTATAAACATTGAAATGAATAAGAGATTACACAAAATTCCAAGACAATATAAACATGGTTTCTAAGCTTGACTCAATCAGTTAATGACATTTAATATAATTTCATATTTTTGGTTCCCTATAATTTTGCATTTTGATTATTGCAATATTGAATTATAGTTTCGTATATATTTCTATTTAATTTGTGCATAAGGTGAAACAATCTTAAGATGTTTGGTGCTTGACAGATATCGTAACACTTCTATCAAGTTTTCTCAATCACGTCGTGGATTGAAACCACTATCAATACTAACACTACAAAACACAAAGATGCAAAATTTCTTTCTCCAACACGAAGATAACAGAAACCAACAGATGAAAGTTGGAATTTTAGGTAGACAAGAATTTTCAATAGACATTAACCTCAAAAAATAGTTTTTGGACAGTTGTAATATAAAACTTGAAAACCGTAAGGATAGGTAATTGTTTAAACAAACACTATTTGAAAATACATCAAAATTTAGACAAAATCAAAGCTGTCTTAGCTAAAGGTCAATTGGTTTAGGTTGGGATAGAAAAATTAGAATAGGTTGGGCTCCATAAAAAAAGATAATTTTAATATAAAACTTGGAAATCACAAGAAAAGGTAACTATTTGAAGAGATAAAAGTTTTTGGACTAAATTGACAGTATTTTAACCAGAAAATCGATGGGTTGGGCTTCAGAAAAAAGATAAAGCCCACTCAACTGTTAACCTAAACCTAAGCCTAATTCGATATGCAACGTGTGGTCCAAACTTATGTATACCTTAACCCTTGCACAAAAGCTTGATTGACCTTTGAAGCTGAACCTTACATTGAAACCATGTCTTTAACATGTATCAGCACTAACCTTACCAATGTGAGATTCTATACCACCCAACATCACCAAAAAATTTTCTTGCTCTTCAAGTGGACACAATGAAATCAATTTCTCATTCACCATTGATATTAATCATTTATTGTTAACATACAACATGGACCTAGGTACAGTAACCTACGTATATCATATGATCAACTTCGTATTCATATACTATTTCATATTTATACACCCTTAAATATCATTAATATCCAAAACTTTCTTGATAAAGCATTGATTAAAATTTTTTAAGCAATATAATTTTGATACAATGAAGAAATGCATTGCTAGCCATCAAATTGATATCTTATACTAATAATCAACATGCTACACAAAAATATTTTAAGATACTAACTAACTAACAAAAGCTTTTATTATTAATTATATCATCTCATCTTCAGTAGCAAAGTCAGAAATTTTATTTTAGGTATCGATAAAATACAAAAAAGTGAGATAGTAATTTTAACTTATTAAAGTAATTCTCATAAAAAATTGAAAGAATTACTCCATAGTCATTTTTTATATTCAATTTTCTTTCATTATTTTTCTATTACTACTATAAAATGAAAGCATTAGGTGGCACACCATATTTGATATTAGGACTTTTTTTATTGATGAAAAAGAAAAAAATTAATTTAATGAAGTAAATATTATGTAAAAATATGATAATGTTAGATTGAGTAAAAAATTAAAGAGAATGAAATTACCAATGATAAAATTTAAAATTGACAAGTTTAACAAATAAATCACATTAATATATTAATTTTACAAAGAAGTTTTCAAAATTTAAAATGTTAAGCCTAAACTAGAAATTTTCCTTCATTTTTAAGAAAGATAATTTCTAATTGGATTTTATAGATTGGAGGGCCAAAGTGAAAATTTCCATTTTTGTTTAGTTAAGAAAGCTTAGCATTAGTGATTTTCTTGACTTTAGGAGAGGCAAACCAAAAATTTTCTTTTTTTACTTATTTAAGAAAGCTTACCAGCACTTAGTTTCTTGAATTCAGGGGCCATGCCCTACTAGCCCCCCTAAATTCACCTCTGCTCTTTTTATTCCTCGTACCAAACAAATACTTGAATTAAGATAGAGCTTTTTAACTTTTTGGAAAACCAATAAGCCATGACATTGGAATTTCCAGCTAAACTTGGGATCAATTAACTATCTGTTGTCTTTAAAGAGCAAATTTTTGAACATGAAGCCGACACCAAAGATAAAAAGTAAGTTTTTATTTTTATTAGTGGGGTTTGATTAGAAAAATTAAAAAAATGTGGATTGGAATTAATATAATTTTCTTTAACATCAGTTAATTCCATGATAGAGTTGAAATATAAAACTTTAATTATTTTATTATTATACATATTTTGAGTATAGAAAATAAGATAAATTTTTAAAGTAAATAAATATCTTGCTAACATATAATATTTGGCTCAATATTCTTTCCTTTTTTTTCTCATTTTAGTTTTTTTATAATTTAAAATGATTTATTTTATAAATAAAATTCAATAATCTAACTTATTTTCTTTTTCTTTACATTTTTTTCCTATACTTATACTCAAAGTGAAAAGTTAATTCATTGCCCAACCCCAAAGCTTTACTTAATATTTAAGAGGGTTTGAATAGAAATATTAGGATAAAAAATGAAATTGTTCAAAAAATAAGATCTGTCTGAAAAATGAGTTCGGCCTTGAACATGGCATTTTTTGACTTGACCCCTTAAATCTTTACTAATATAAACCTTTAATAGGATCAATCTTTTTTACATCTTATGATCTCTAATCACTCGGTTGGGTTGCTATAATGTAACTTTTAATTTATAGGCTTAAGTCCTATTCCCCTTGATGATTTATAAACTTGCTCTCTCATTACTTTTTGTTAGCAGGTCTACAATAAACTACTATCTCACAATATTATGTCTTCGACAAATCTATTGAGATTTATTGTTATACAAACTGCTTTGTGACCTATCAATTACAGGTGGCTATCATAATGTATGCATATTGTTGGCACAGGTTTCAACTGATATGGAATATCTTTTAAAAAATATGAATTCATTTTGCTTCTTCTCCCGCTTTATCCAAAGCTATAAACTCATATCTTGTTGTGGATCTAGCTATACAAATTTGTTTAGAAGATTTCCAGAACACTGTAGTTCCTCTAATAGTAAAAACAAATTCACTAGTTTTGAATTTTGAGTATTGAATATCTATTTTTCATCATTGTATCCTTTGAGTATAGCTAGATACCTTGTATAGTGCAGTCCATAATTCAAGGTGTATCTCAAATGTCTGAGTACCTTACAATGGCCTTTTAGTGATCTTTTCCATGATTGCTTATAAATCTATTCAGTTTATTAACGGAGTAAGCTATATCTAGTCTTATGCAGCTCATGAGATACATGAGACTACCAATTATCTGTTAATTTTCTATTTGAGATATTGCATTATCAAGATTCTTCATTAGATGTAAATTAATATCTATGGATATTATGGCTATATTGGTATCATTCTTATTAAATTTCTCAAGGATCTTGTTAACATAATGATCTCAAGTTAATACTAAGCAATCTTATGATTTAAAAATTTTAATTCCTAAAATCACATCCGCTATGCTCATATCTTTTAAATCGAATTTATTAGTCAACCATGCTTTGCTAACTTTAAAGATCTAATCATTACTACTTAAGATCAACATCTTGTTTATGTATAAACAAATAATGACATAGCCCTTATGTAAATTCTTTATATATACACACTGCAGCATTCACGAATGCAAATAATGCCGTTGTTTTAGTGCTTGCTTTAAACCATGTAATGATTTAACAAGCCTATGCACCTTTTTTTTTTAACTTAAACCATAAATCCCTTGAATTATTCCATATAAATTTCTTTGTTTAAATCTTCATTTAGGAAAGGGAAGCTATTTTAAATCCATTTAGTGTATTTTGAGATCGTTAAGAGCAACTATAGCTATTAACATTTGAATGTGTTAATGTTGAATTAATTTCGATTTTGATATAACAAACAACTCAAGCTAAATTAATTTATACTCAATTATTTCCAACTTAGTGTTTATGTTAAAATTGAAAAATATTTTGAAAAAGTACTAAATTTGTATTTTCTAAAAAATATATATATGTTTCAAAATGCATATTTATACTTAGAATATTTTTTAGATATGTTTAAGTCAATATCAAGCCAAGAAAAATCATTTTACAAAGGATTTTAAAGGTATGCATCGACACAATGCATAAATGTATCGATACTATGTTTAAAACCCTTAATTGTATCAATACTTATCAGCTTGTATCGATACATTACATTGAATATCAATACTCACCCTATATGTATCGATACATTGCTTGGTAGTAGCCAAGGTTTAGCTGAAACCCCCGTAAGTATCGATACAGTTGTGTCTGTATCGATACAACTTGGCAGGTATCGATACTCAGCCTTCTATATCAATATAACAAGCTGTAACTATCACTTTTTAATTCTTGTGTTGATACCATTAGTATTGTATCGATACAATAGCGCAGGTTTGAACAAAAATAAGAATTTGTAAAGGCTACAATCACTCTCTAACCACCTCATTTAGCGCCCAATGTCTATAAATCAATTTTAAACCATAAATAGAGGTTCCTAACAATTGAAAGATAAAGAGATCAATTGGATCAGAAATTATAAGAGAGAAATGACTCTCAATTGAAGAAGAGAATTTATGTTTTTTTCTTGATACTGAATACAATGGAATAATCCCTATTTATACTAGTTTCATAGGGGGTTATGATTTGTATTCCTAAAAGATAATTCCTAAAAGATATTATTAATTACAAGATAATTTGAT
>JAQSVH010216422.1:0-11810 GCA_029448705.1 Adansonia digitata
CTGGCAGCATGTAAAATTAAAAGGGCATGATGGATTTCAAAAAATCATTCTAAGCTTATCCGGGATCATTAGATCATGGATAATACCTTTCGAAAAAGGGATTTTGTGAACGTTTTGGGAAAATATTTGAAAATTTCATAAAAATCAATGGTGGGTCATAATGGCCTAAAATAGAATGTTACATGCTGGTTCCAAAGGTTTTGGGCAGCAAAGGTTCAAAAAAGGCATAACTCCCTTATCCGAGATGATACGAGGTCAAATAAGGCACCGTTAGAAAGGTTATTCTATGCTCTTCAAAGGAAAAATGTTAATAAAATCAAAGGAAATATTTTATGGTTTGAAAATGATTTTTTAATTTCAAACTATAGTGCTGCCAAAGCAAAAACAAAGGGATTATTTGATATTTCGATTTTTGAAGATGGGCTTGGGTCTAGGACGTTCAAACATCCACGACGAAAAGTAACACATGCTTCACAAGTTCATTCCATAATCCCGAAGTAGTTTGGGATGATGGAACAACCCACTGACCATGTCAGCAAAATGAATATAAGGCTCAAGATCAAGGTTTAATACTAAAAAGGATTTTCTTTTTTAAAAAATAAATGTATTTCACCATGAAATCCAGAGCTAAAATGTTGATTTACTCCTAAGATTGGGAGACCAATTTAATGAAAGCATTAAGTCCATGTTATTCTTCATCTATTGGAGGTAGCAAGAACTTAACTTAGGGGTTTTTCTTAAAATCAGTTTGTAAGAGACAAGCAAGCATTTCAATGGAGTTATCATGAACAAAATACTGCGCATACAAAGATAAACATGGATTAAACATTCAAACAAGCAAAGATGACATTTTGACATGGAAATGGGTGACATAGATGCAAGAAGATGACAAATACGGTGCATAGAGATGATATAAACATGTTTATACAAAAAGAGGTGAATGTTGAAGTTGTTAAGATAGCATTTTTATTTCATGAGCCACCTTAAAACATAAGAAAAATATTTGAACATACTTAAGACACATTCAGGTGACTATTTAACTGTGAAATGGATATGTGAATATGGAAGGAACATGGCAAAAGATGTATGAAAAAAGGCTGTATGATGATGAAAATGAAGCATGGTAAGTTTATGTATCTAACAACATCAAGGTGTCAAGAGGGTCATCAAGATCATAGGACTACTACAACTAAGGCAACAAAGATGCATGAGAGTATTGGAAGGGTCATGGTAGCATGAAGGGCTTACTAAAATGAAATGGATGATCAAAACAGAAAATGTCCAGAGCAAGGTAAAAAATATACTAATAGAAGCTTAAACTTTCCTTCTTTTTAAAATAGTAACTTTAAACTCAGTCATTTTCCTCTTTTTGTTATTATTTAGCAAGAAAAGGGTGAAAGAAATGGGCTTTCTGGTAATGTGGTTGCTGATGGGGTGTTTTGAGGATGAAAATATGTGAAAGGTTAAGTTTTTGAAGGTGTTCTAGTGGTGGTTTTAGGGAGCTACGGGAGTGGAGGTTGTTTAAAGGTGAAAAGCAATGAAATAGTGTTTTTGGTGAACTTTTGGAGCTAGAGTTACTGAAAGATTTATGGGAATAGATAGAGAGTTTTCTGGGATTGCTAGAAGGCTTTTTGATAGCTGAGAGAGTTTTTTTTAGATAATTGGTCCCGTTCTCCTTCCTTTCTTTTTTGTTCATCCCCTCCTTTTAAAAGACAATGCAAAGGGCATTTTTTATTTTTTTCTTCTGCCAACTACCATGCTCAGTTGACTTTTTTTTATTGGTTCTGCCACGCTAAGCAAAGAGGCAGAAACACTGTGAAAGCTTGCAGCTGGAGATATGTCTACCACACCCTTTTACACCCATATATCTTATGAAAGTGACCTTTGTCATTAATTGTTTGGAATCTAAAAATTTGTTAGAATTCATTAATGAACCCATAGTTAAGGTTTGCAATGTTTTATGATAGATCCTTAGTGCAAAATATGTTTAAATCGGGTTTTAAAGGCTAAAAAATGGCTCGAACTAGGCAAAGAAGCCTTGGTGTATTGATACAAAACATGTTGTATTGATAACAGGATACTTTTTATTCCTGAGTATTGATACAATGAGTTATGCATCAATACTAAAAGCAAAAAGCTTTCCAGTCTCAAGACTTAGAGGCTAGTATCAACACTCCATAGATTTGTATTGATACTCATGCTTGTGTATCAATACATTTTGCCAAAAATCATAACTTTAGCTACTGCCAAGGTATGTACGATACAAAAGTATCTATACTAAATCTTGGGTATCAATACTAAACCCTCTTATATTGATACTACAGGTGAAAATTCAAGTTTTTTGCATCGTAAAGGCCTCGTATCAATACTTGCATCCTAATATAACTTGTACGTACCTATGGCTTCCTGATTTACCTCAACTTGGTCATGAACAAATAGGAAATTGATTCGTGTATTCATTTGAATAACCTTGGTGAAAGTGGCCTTTGATGCCTTGTTTTTACATTTTCTTTAATACGGCCCATAAGCATTTTAGACCTTCCTAAAAAAATTTTTTTGGCTAGCACTGTGTTGCCTAATAATGCCTGGTAACACGGTGCCCGCTAGTTATCCCTTAGCTTTTATTTTTATTTTTTATGTTATTTTTTAATTTTATCACCTTTTACCTAACTTCTAGGATGTCAAAAATTGGTCCAAACAAAATAAGGTGTCTACAATTCAAAAAAAACTTGAATTCTGTTTGATCATTACCCAATCGAGTCGAGTTCGAATATTTTAACGCCTGAGTGGAGTAACTCTCAAGCCTAATCAAACTTTTTATTTATATATATTTTAATATTAATTTACTCTTTTACCCTTACTATTAATATATATTTAAAAGTTAAAAACTTAAAGTTAAACCTAGAATGTAGTGGCTTTAATTCGCATTCCCAAGTCCCTTATTTTTTGAGCAACAATGCCTTTGCCCTTTAGTCTCAGATCCCTTGTTTAAAAATTGCTTATACAAAATGTTTAAAATCTTTATGAAAAATCATGCTTCTACTTAAATTCCTTGTTTCCTAAGGCCAAGGATAACGCGGATAGATCTCGCTTCATTTGATTTATAATGCCAAGCCCAAAATTTAGTGGTGAAGAAATATAGCTACAGTGGTTGTTGTTGCCTTCGATCTGTTGACTCCTAAAATCCACAACAATCTGTAATCCCCTTAGCCTAAGGCTCCTTAGAGGCCTTACTTGGTTGCTGAGAAGAGCAAAAGTGTAAAAGGATTAATTCAGCGTATATTTTATGCAATATGCGTTTGCTAATTTAACCTATTACAGAAGAAATTTATTAGTTAGACCTTAGTACTACATCTTAAGAAAGTCAATCAGATTTGTGTCAGAATCTTCATGGAGTGAAGAAGGAAAATAATATGAATTTATTTTTTATGATTATTTGTTTTAATTTTGTGACTAACTTTGCTTCAACTATTTTTCTCTTTTGCTTTGTCTATATAGAAAGAGAAAAAACCAACTGAAATTGCTCTTAAAACCTAGTAAGATGAAGATATCTATTATCTTGAATGGTATGAAATATTTCCATCTTGCATTCATTTTTTCAGTGTTGACATTTTGTTCCTTATGAGATCATGCATTTCTTCTTGCTTAGTTTTAGGAGCTTTATGAATTTGAATGCTAATTTTATAACTCTAACTATATTCAAGTTCTTTTACTTTGTTTAGCTAGAACTTTTGATGATGATAAGCCATGATTTGACCTTGCAAAATATTAATTCTACATGCTTTCAAGTGGATTGCTATGCTATGCAAAGAGGTTGTCAATGTTTCAATTGAAAATGATATCGTGAATTATTTGATGTTGTAGTGTTGTTTGTAGGCTATGAACTTAAATGGGATTTTATGTTAAGTTTAATAAATTTTGAACTCATACAGTAATGTTATATCTTTTGAGACCTTTTTCTTTTTGTTTTTAGAAAAATTTAGATTTTCTTGTTAAGTTTTTTTTTTTTTAATCATTATATCATCTTAAAAGTTTCATTATTCAAATACAAAAAATTTATATTAAAACAAGCTTGAGCTTGAGTATGTAAAAAGATTATAAATAAGCTTAAGCTGAGCTCGAATAGTTAGTTATAATCTTAAGCCAAGCTTGACCTCAAAAAATAGTGTTCAATCAAGCTCGAGTCAAGTATTGAGCAGTGAATTTTGAGTCAAGTCTGAGCTCCTCATTATTTGCGCTCAGCTCAACCCGATTATAACCTTAGAATTGGCTAAGGAAATTTAGATTCACTGTTAAGTGCCAATAAACAATGTGCTCTAAAATATAAAGCAAAAGTGTTGTTAAGCTTCACAATTCCCATTTGGCTCTCTCGCTACTACTCTTTACCCAATGATAGCAAAAGATCCATTGTGGACAACAATCTTAGAAAGAATAGTTATGACCAAACTAATAATCCTTTGTAATTCATATATTAAGAAGTAAATCCTAAATGAATCAAATATAAATGCATAATACATATTCTGGCAACAATCATATTCAAAGCTACCTCTAGAAACCAAACAAAAATAAAGTAGAAGCATAGGGATAAGGACTAGCTAAAACAAAAGTTAATGGAAGAGATATTGAGAAAGAAAATTTCAAATAGTAATGCTAAATGGAGATGGATTCGGGGGAACAGTTACATGGACAACTCCTTCGAGCATCTGTGTAACCTTCCTCATGGTAGGTCTCAGATATGGGTCCTCTTGAATGCACCATAAGGCAGTCATCAGAAACCTCTCCAAACTCTTTCTATCATTAATTGCCTCCATGTCGCCCTGAATCAAGGCATCTATTGTTCCATGATGGTAGCAGTCATAAGCCCAAAAAGTTAATATCGAGTCGTCACATGCATCACCAATCTCCTCATCCATAACGCTTCTTCGACAACAAATGATCTCTAGTAGTAAGACACCAAAGCTATAGACATCAACCTTTGCTGTTACTGGTAAGCTCCTAAACCATTCAGGTGCAACATACCCTTTTGTTCCTCTAATGACAGTTTTAGTTTGAGTTTGATCCATCATCAAAATCTTGGACAATCCAAAGTCAGATATCCTAGCACTGTAATAGTCATCAAGTAGTATATTTTGAGGCTTTATATCACAATGGATGATCTGAGTGCTGCATTCTTCATGTAGGTATAGAAGCCCTCTAGCAATTTCTATGGCAATTTGAGTCCTTTGATTCCAACTGGGCTTTGTGTTTCCGAATAGGTAGTCTGCTAAAGTGCCATTGCTTAAGAACTCGTACACCAGCAACCGCTGCTCTCCTTCTTCACAAAGTCCTAATAATCGGACTAAATTCTTATGATGTGTCTGCCCAATAACATTTATCTCAGTTTTAAATTCTTTATCCCCATCTCGAACCACTCTGTCTAACTTCTTCACTGCAACAATGATCCTAGAATCATCGCCTCTCATTCCTATTATTCCTTTGTAAACAATGCCAAAGGCTCCTCTTCCAAGCTCTTCCTCGAAATTATTTGTGGCTGCGGCAAGTTCTTTGTAGGTGAAATACCGCAAATTTGTTTCCAACGCACCTTGGTCAGTTTTGGACAACTTTTTCCGGTATTTGAAGAAAAACCCAAGGCAAAATGCTCCAACCAACGCGAAGTTTACAAATACGGAGGTACCTAAGAGTATTGATCCAGGGATGATCAAAGTGCCTTGGTTCTTCTCTTCATCTGGCTTTGGAAGATCAGGGAATGGTACAGTACGGTCACCTTTCGGAACTTTAATGAAGGCCTTGCCATTAACCGTACCGTCTTTCCTTCCATTTGAAAGCGGCAGTTTCTTTTTCCAGCAGCTATCTACTCTGAAAATGGCAACGGCACACAAACAATCATGCAAACAAGATGTTCTGCAATCCTGCTCGTTATACGGTTTGAACTGCTCATAGTCAGATGTGGGCCAATCGGTGGCTATTAGCACCTTCATATCATACAGATCTTCCGTGGATATACGTTCGTCCTCTTGACAACCTAACTCAATGTCTGGTTTGCAGCTTCCATACTTATTATCTGGATCAATTAAAGAATATCCTGGTGGACATTCACAAGTTGGCCTGCGATTGTCATTTAGGCTACAGATACTGTTAAACCCACAAGCTCCACTGCCCAGTTCTCCAAAACGAAGACAAATATTATCCGGTTGGGACCAAACAGTAGACCAGTTTACTTTGCCGGTGCCTCGTATCTTAGGATAATAATATTGGGCAAAAACACCATCAAAATCGAGAGTTGCTCTCTGATAGAACTCTGCTGGTGGAGTTGGAAGTGTCGTTTCTGTTCCGAGATAGGATTTCTGGTCGTTTTTTCTCAACACGTAAACTTCACTTGACTCATCGAAGATCAATCGATCACCGGAATTGGATTCATTTGCAGGATCATTAGTATTGCTTCTATAATATGCTTCATCATAAACCAAATTGGTGGGCAAATTTACAATGTTGAGGACGAGATTTCCATCACTCTGTAGATTGAGCTGGAACCTTCCTTGTGAAAAGTTGTTCTCACTCTGTCGAGAAAACAGGCTCCTGTTGATCCCCATGACCTGAGTTGGTAACAAAGTATCAGTAGGGTGGTCGAAGCTCTGCCACAACATATCTGAATTACGACTTTGAATTTTGAAGTTGCCTGTATCGTTCATAAGGCCGTAGGCAACTCCCTCCAGGGATACAGGAGATTGCCATATTTGCTCTCCTCCAGGATTACGTAACACCAACCCATTTTCAGCAGTTAGCTCTATCTTTGACCCTGCTGGCGCAAGAATGGGGGCACCATTTTCGAACGCATACCAGACAAGGGTTTTACCAGGTATCTTATCAAACCATATGGAAACCAAGAAAACGTTATCGCCATTGCCATGCGGGTGAAACCCAAATGCAAAATCACCAGAAGGAGAAAGCCAAGGAGAGCTGTTGCTAGTAGCAGTGAGATATGCACCCACCTCCACCCTTCCATCGCCAGTTTGAGCAACAGCTGGGAGCGGAAGCAAAAGCAGAAAGAAAATAGCAAAACCCATTGCTCTATAGACTATTTTGCTCTGACTTTGCAAATAAAATGTAGACATAATGGATCATATTTAAGGACAAAAACGAAGCCTATGAATCTATAAAAGAGAAGTGCGAGAAACTTTTCAAAGTCAACAAAAGAGAGGAGTAGCGTATGTATGTTTCTTTTCAGATTGAGACTTCAGAAGGTTTCCTGCATTTTCCATTTAGAACCAATAGTTGATTGACCACTTCAATGTTTATACTGAAGAATTTTGACAAAATTTCAGTAGCTTTTGCCCCTTCAAATGGGCAAAAATTCAATGTCATGGACCCCACGACAATCCCTGCCGAGGAAAAAACAGCCCCCACCTTACACTACTTGGAAATTAAGAAGTCCTCGTCAACAAATAAAATATTTAAAAGGAATTCAAAATTTAATTAATTTATATAATTATAATAATATTTAGTATATTTAAAATTTGAATATCATATTTTATAATTTTTTTATTTTTAAGTTTTTATTTAGAAAAAAATATTTATGAGATTATCAATAATTATCTAATGAAATTTAATTTCAATGAACAACATCCAGAACTTGAAGAAACTTGATGAAGAAATTTAATTTAATGAAATTGAATACTATCTAATAACATCAAAAATTAATTAACAACTCTGGCCCAAAATAGAATAAAATAAAGATTAGCAACAGCGGAACAAACTTTACTTTGTTTCTTAAAATCGGAATTAGAGGCATGTTCTTGTTTGAGTTCTTTGCAGGGTAGAACATTTTATAAGGTTAGGTTCGGAGATACAATCTGCAACTGTGATGTGTTTTTATTCACGTCATATTTATTATGATTATTAATGTAATAAATATTATTACAATCATTTGTAATAAATATTAAATATAAATTATAAATATCGACGATAAAAAAAATTACTAAATAAAATTAGAATTAGAAGCATGTTCGTGTTTTAATTCTTTGCACGATAGAAATTTTAAAACTTTAGGTTTGAGGATTTAAACTGCTATTGTGATGTGTTTTCAATTCATTTATTGATGTAATAAATGCTATCATAATCAATTATAATAAATATTAAATATCAACTATAAATATCGATAATAAAAAAAGAAATACGTTGTGATTATTATTTAAATCATGATTAGGTTTAACTCCTAATACCAACTAATAACACATTCTTACATTTATTTTGTAACCTCTGCTGTTTTGTTTTCTTTTGTTTTAACTTTCTTAATTTTTGTTGCCTGTTTAGAAAGATGAATATGAGATAATAGATTTTAATTTGAATATATAATTACTTAAATTAATTTACTTTAGACTTAATATGTTTATATCTATATATATATATATGCATAGCTTAATAATTTTTAAAATTAACTATTTGTTCTTATTGAAAGTAATTATTATTATTAAATAAACTGTTTTTACAAAGTTTAAATTTAACCATATGAGAAACTAAAATTGTTATAGTTTATAGTGTAGTATTTGTCTTAAATAATAACTAGTTAGTTAATCTTGATTGGTACTTGTAAAAAATGTTAAAACCGTCAACGGAGGTAAGATTGTTATTTGTTAATAGAGTTTTAACATTTTTTAATTGGTCAAAGTTGAATTTTTATTAATAATTTATTCGTTTTTAGTTATTAGTAACTTATATCAATATCATGCAACTCGAAAACTCTTTCTTTTTCCATTTTCATAAAAGAAGAGAAAAGAAAATTGGTCAGTTATTCAAAATTTGCTATTTCCCACAAGGAGTAGAATTTTCAATTTTATTTTCGTCTTTAGAAAGCTACCTTTTTTTCCAAAAAAAAAAAAAAAAGACAAATTTATAGTTTAATTTTCTTCCATCAATAAATATAAATATATTTTTATATCAATTTTTTGGGAAATTACTTGTAATTTTTATTTTTTAAAAAAATAGAAATGTCATTAATACTATTTTTTTTATCTATTCATGACTTATGCAACGTTAATTATTATATTTCCTCACCCTATATGATCCATTATTATTCTCAGATGCATATTATATATATATATATATATAGATATTTAACTCTTTTTAGAAAAAGTAAAAAGGTAAACACTAATTCATTTTTACTCCAATTAAATTAATTAGATTAAATATACTATATATAATTATAGAAATTCTTTTATATACAAATAGTGAATATATATTTACTTCTTTCATTTGGAATAGTAACTCTATTTTTTTCCTTTAATGATCATACAACCTTATATTATGTTCTTGTCAAAAAATAAATAAATAAATTATTGGAGTTACCTAGAAATATGAAGAAATAAAACCTTTTTAAATTACTCAATATTTTTCAGTAAAAGGAGTTTTATTAAAATCATTTGGAATCAAATTTAATAGATGATAAAAATTATTGCTAATTTTGGGTTATAGATATTAAAAAATAGTGTAATTTATACAGTAATTTATAGCAGTATCACACAGCATCTTTTTATAAGAACTATTGCATAAAGGTAATACTCATAATTTTAGAAAGCATAACATAGAAGGGCTAGTTTCTCTCTTCTAATCTTTTTCCTTGAAAATACTACTTTGATGGAAAATTATTATTTCCCCCATAAGGTGGAGAGAGGACTAGGTTCCCAATTTATGGGGTATGCCTAGGTGCCTTCCATCAATACACTTAATAACACCTCTTCAATTTTTCGATGAAAAATTATTAAACCGTCAATTAATTATCAGATAATATACATGTATCTAGTATATTCACATTAATGTAAAATACATGTACCATTAATTAATTATCTGATAATTCATTTGTCATATAATATAGGTCATAATTTCCTACATTAAGCTCATATGATATTACTTTTATGGTTTTATAATAAAATCATAATTTGCACAATAATATTATAATTAAGCGAGAAATTAACAACAATCATGGCGGTTATATATCACTATATTGACTAGTCCTATTCATATGCTACGCACTAACTTTTCATCCTAACGTATCTTTAACAAAGAGAATCATAATGGTCCAACATAATGTCTTGGTTATTACCATTCTTATTAACATAAACATAATTCAATCATGTATATTAATTAGAAGACAGAAAATATTAGAAAAAGTGTCATTATTGAACTCTGAGTGTCAAATATAACTTAACAAAATAATCATTCATTTCTTTCAATATGCTCACTAAATGTCTCGGGTGGTAGTCTTTTTGTTAATGGATATGCAACAATTAGGTTGGTGTTCTATTGATACTCGTTATTTTTGAACTTCTTTAATGACAAAGTGTTTTATTTCCTTCCGCTTAGCAGTTTTAGATTACTAGTTGTTCCTAAAGAAGAAAATTGCCATAGAGTTATCGCAATAAATTTTTAGCAGCTTGACAATACGATTGACAATTCCATTTCTTGATACAAAATTTTGCAATCATAATCCATGAGCAGTAATGATAACATGCTTTACGCTTCTCCATGAGATTGCTCCTTCAGCAAGAAATAACGTATAACCAAATGCAGTCTTTCTTGAATCTACATGTTTGGCAAAATCTGAATCTAAATATCTAATCGGTTCTAAATGATTAAATCTACTATAAATAAGCATATGATCTTTCATTCCCTGCAAGTATCCGAGAACTTTCTCTGCTGTTTTCCACTTATCAATCTTGGATCACTTTGATATCTACGCAACATTTAGCAAAGCTAATGTCTGGTTGTATAAGTTTGAGTACATATCAAACTCCCAGTAACAGATGCATAAGAAACTGTTTTCATTTGTTTATACAAGTAGCTGTATCAGAAGCATTTGCATATGAATACTCATTTATTTATTTATTTATATATTTTAAAAATAAATAAAACTAACAAAATGGATGTTAATTAACATATAAGGATTGTTTCATGTGCAAATTATTATAAAATTTCATGTGTAAAGTTTATATTTATATTTAAATAAATTGATTTAATTTTTCAAGATAATTGAAAATTTTAAAATAAAAAAATCATATAAATTTTAAATTTTTTTATTTATTATCAAATTAATCCATTTAACAAAGACAAAAGTATTTTAACGAAAGCGTATTTTTTAACTCCTAAATTAGATAAATATTTTTATAATAAAATATTTCTAAATGAAAATTTTAAAATATAATGAATAACAATGATTATATTTGTCATTTTGAAAAAAATATAAAATTTTTATTTTTGAAAAAATTTGGATCATGCATGAACTCAAGTATAGGGGCTGAGAAAAGAACACAAACTAGACAACTTAATTTACCCTAAAAGGCAAAAATTAACATAAACAACACCAAATTGTAACAAACTCTGCATAATTCAATCACATGAAACATCCTCAAGATTCATAACACAAAACACCTAAATTAATCAAAACCGCTATCTGAAGATAATTATTTAATGGAGATTTTGTATTTACCATTTATTTTAAATTATCAAACTTCTATAGTTTTTGAAGCTTAAATTGTAACTTTGATGAACCACATAAATACATACACACCCCGACTCCTTACTTAACTGATCTTCACCTATTACTACTAGCTTTCCATTAGTAATTTCCTCAATCTCATTCAACTTTGAAGAGTTAGGCATTCGGCTAAGAATGTCATCATAAATGCTAATTATGCCCCTAGTCCTAAATTTCTTCTTAATAGAAGAGCGAGATGAGTCGTGTTCCTTATCTTCAGTCTCATGTTGTATTTCATTCCACAGCTACCATTAGCCAAGCACGTCTTGATGATCCTACCTCC
>JAQSVH010216554.1:1292-14270 GCA_029448705.1 Adansonia digitata
TAGATATATAAATTAATATAAAATAATATTTTTTAAGTAATGAAAAGGAATGTCAAGATGCATCAACCAGAGAAAGGTATTTAAGAATTTTGAGTTGCAACTTAGCCCAACCATGAATAAATTTAATCTTCGATAACACACATGAAAAACTGTTAAGCAATCATCAAATTCTCTTAATGCTGTTTTCCAAAACAGTTAGAAATAAATTGTAATGTAATGGATGGTATTGTTAAGTTGGATGGTCGATTGAGTTAAAAAAAAATTGATGCTATATTAAATTGAATAATCGATTATCAAAGCTCTAATTAATAGGAATGAGTTGAAGTATTGTGTTATTTTATATTTCAAGTTCCAAAACAAATAAAAGGATAGTTTTAAGCAGGGCCCTGCCCGGCGGGACTCGGCAGGGACCGGAAAATTTCCCAATGTGAACTGTGAACCCAACTAAACCGCAAAATTTAATAATTTAAAGGCGTGGGCCGGATGTGCCAGGAAAACAAGTTTCAAGTCCTTCCTAAGAAGAGGGAAACACACAATATGTCTTATGGCATCAATTGGGGTATATACGATATGCTTGTTGTTGCAAATTATTCGGATTTAGTTAAAAAAATTAAATTAAATTAAATTATTGTTGAGTTAAATTAAATTCGAATATCATAATATTTGAGTCGAATAGCTTACAAGCTTAATCAAATTTTTTTATAAAAAAAATTAAAATAAAATTGAAATATTTTAATTTAAACTCAAATTCACACATAAATAATCAACTTTAAAATTAAGCAAAGGGATCGAGCTCAGTTTATCCTCTGTAAATGAGCCTAATCAAACAAGTTAGAGTAATTCAGTTTTTTTTTTTCAAATTGAGGTTTAAGCCTTGAATGTTTAGTCAAGCTCAAGCTTCTTACAGCTTTGAGCTTGGCTCGACTCAATTACACCCGGGGACCTTGCCCACTAAGAAGCAAAATCAGAAGAGCAAAATCATAGGAAGGGCAAAAGGAGAACAAGACGGACAATGCATAATCAAAGTCTTAAAAACTTGGCCTGGCCTCGGCTCCTTCCAAATCCCCTTATTTTCTATCGGACCCCAAGGCTGGTGCAAAGCAATACCTAAGAGATGGGTTTTTTGATATGAAGAAAACTCTTTCCTGGATTGGATAGAGCCTAAATAACTATTATTACAGGCTCAACCAAAAGACAGGCGACTATTGCTCACTCTAAAAAATTAAAAAAAAAAAAAATTTGAAGAAAGCACCTTCCTTTAAATATTTCATCATCAAAGTCCAAGACCAAAACTAAAATGCAGAATCTTTCGTTCAATTTCTTCATATCATATAAAGCATAAACTCACTGTAATTATCAGCCAATACGAAAGTACTCTTACAGGAAAAGCTAATAGTTATAGAAACTGTTAAATCGCCCAAATAATTTTATCATCACAGTGGTTTGACTACAAATAAGGATCATCAGGAAATGATCCAGACTAAAGAATCACAGAGGTAAATGGGGAATGATTACTAATTATAGCACACCTAATGTTCCATACTAGACTACCAACAATTCACACTTGCGTTGAGGATATCACGCCTATCGATGAGGTAATTTGCTACCTAAAGATAAAAATAGGTTTTGAAGAATAAGAATAAAAAAAAGAAAAAGGAAAAAAGCACCGGCAGCAGTATAATGTGAAGCAGTTCGGAACCTCAGCTTCATTGCAACGATGTGTCTCTACACCTTCACAGAAAAAATCTCCATCAAAGCAGAGCAAGTTCCTGAAACTCCAAGAACAAGGCCCACAGCCACGATTCCAACATCCAAAGCCCACCCCTTCCACCCAAGCTCTTCCTTGAACACCAACAAATGAAACAAAGCTGGCAATACAAACCCCAAACCACAGCACACGCTACTTCCAACCAAGGACAAGAAATCGGCGAAATTTGGCACGAACAAAGCTACCAGACTTACAATCAAAACCAGCAGCCATCTCAGCCACAAACAGTAATTCCCTCCCCAAAATCTCCTTTCTACGATCTCATAAACCGGATTCATCATCAAGGGGAAAGTAAAAAATAAGTTAATACAAAGACCAAGCTGAACCAAAGTGCTGACCCAGCCTGCCCCCAAATTAGCAGTTATGATATCTTTAGTTTCCGCACCAAAAGCAAAATAACCAAGCGCACCAAATGCTCCATATATCAAAGATATCAAACCCATGCTCAGTGCCAATATTTTGCCAAACTTAGTGGTGTCTTTCATCTCAGATTCTATAGGCAAAACCATACCAATCCCTTCAAATGCATAAACAGCCACGCCCATGCCGTAGAAGAACACAGAGAGACCCCCAAAAGCGGTAACCTCATGGCTTTGCCTCAAGATAAGTGACACATCCTTGACCAACACCACTCCCATTGCCCCAAGATCCACCACATCAGCAAAAATACTCAATGGAGCTAAATGGGTTAACGTTGCAACTGAATTCAACCCCAACTGAAATGGGAAACATCCCCATATATACAGACTTTTGGCTGTAAAACTGGACATGCCCAAACTTAAGCTTGAATTGATGGATGTTTTGCCGTTGAAAAGATTGGCTAGAGTGTTGGCGATGAATATAAGATAACCAACACAAAATCCAGCTTGAGAGAGAATAATAAGTACATCAACAACAAACCTGTCAATTGAATTATAAAAAAGTAAAAACAAAATTAGCAATGAAAGGAGAAAATAATTAAATTAGAATGTTTTCTCATTGAAAAAATTTAAGCCATAAAATCATCAACAAGTACAAGATGGTGCTTGCAATAATCATCAATAAAGCTGGCAAGGTGAATAAGGCATATAGATTCAACCAAAATTTGCTCGTGCATTTTTAGTTTCATTGTTGAAAGAGGAGACAAGTATTAGAAATCCATATAAGTTGCATAACCAAAACCAATCCTGTTCTGCAAGAATAAGAACTTTTAAAAGGAATCTGACATAATATGTAATCCAATGCAAACTAATAAGCATCTTTTGTGTTTCATAATCCATAAGAGTAGTCAAATTAGTAGCAATTTCTACAAGAGACCCAATGTAAAGCCCAGCTCAAGCAAGAATAATAAGCATAAAGTCTAGTGATCTAGCAAAAAGAATATAATCAAAAACATCCAAGACACCCAACAGGGAAAAAAAAGAAAAAAAAAACCGTACTTTTAAGACCTAGACTTTAACCCTAGTCGTGGTTTTTGTTTTTTTTTGGCTAAAAATAGAAATTGAAATCCAATCTAATTGGCTAGTCGTGGTTTTTGTTTTTTTTCGCTAAAAATAGAAATTGAAATACAATCTAATTGGCAATTTCGTGTTTCCCATCACAAAAGATATCTTACCCAAAACAAGCTGGAATTGAAAACGTAAGAAAAACAACAACCAACCTGCCGACGGTGCCACAAACAGCGAAACCCAGATCGCCGAAAGAAGAAACTTTGGCGAAACCATTGTCAAAAGACTCAAGCTTCCGGCGGGTGTAAACCAAAAGCATCATACAGTACGTGGTCAAGCCGGCAACAGAAAAAAGCATGAGCAGGCCCATGATCCATCCGGTTCTCTTGAAGGCGTAAGGCAAACCCAAAACGCCAGCACCAACTATGGCTATGAGAACATTGGCAAAGGTCTTGGATTGCGACGATAGCGGCTTGGCCTTGCCGAGAAGAGGCGTGTCTTCTCTCGGTAGAGGAGACTTTAAATTTTTCGAAGATGAGGACGAGATCGATCTCTTCTCAAAAACCATAGCTGATCGATTCTCGATAACAACAAAAAAACAAAAGTTCGGAGTTTTGAGAGTTTTTCTGCAGATGAAACTTCTAGTTTCTTATCCGAAACTTCAGATGCAAAATATTAATTTCTAAGGTTTAAGATTCAAAAGACAAAAGCTTTCAATTGAAAGAGACAAAGAGACGATGACCGTGGTTTATTCTGAAAAGGGGAAATTGGAAAGGCTGCTTGTTATTTATTAGGAGATTAATAATTAGTTGTTTTTTTTTAATTATTAATATTATTATTTTTACAGCTCCAGGAATGGAAAAAAGAAAGAGAGTTTTTGAGAAAATAGAAAAGCCAGACTTACTGATAATGACTGAAGAACAGATATATATATATATATTTATTTATTAGAGAAAAATAATTATCGTACACCGAAACGTAAAGTCTAGGCAGATCAGGAGAGGTTGAGGAGCGGCCGCGTTTCAAAACGACGGTGATACCGTTGATTGTCGGCGAGTAGTCAGTCAAACACGGTATTAACAGCCGCCCACGTGCCAAAATGAGCCATCGGTTACCAAGTTTGGGGCGTATGTCTAACGCACCCCACCGTCATTTCTATTTGACCCGTGCGATTCGTTTTTTGGCGGTTAAAAGATTGGATTGGAGGTTGACCGCAACCGGTTGGATTTTTTTTATTTTTGATTTGATAGTGTTTGTTATCAATTAAATTAATCGATTTGATATTTATAAAAATAAATATAATAAATAATTAATAAAAATTTTATTTAATAATATAATTTTTAATATAAAATTTAAATTTAAATCTTATTACTTTTAAAAATAAAAAATAATTTTTATCCATTTAAATCAATTTTTCATCCATTCAAAGAATATTTAATTGTATACGTAATTTTTTTTATTTAACATTCAACAAGTTGATAAGTCTAAAACGAGATTTACATGATGGACAAATTTCACTTTATGAATTTTATTTATAAATTTTATTTATTATTGATATATAATATAATTATTATTAAATTATTATAAAATAATTATATTTAAAAGAATTTTTTTTATAATTAAAAACACCAATATTTATTACTAATCAAAGTTCGGTAACGATTTTGTTAATGAGTACATTTAAAATATTCGTTCCATAAAATATTTTACATTATTTGTATTAATAATTTTTAAAAATTAACAGTAAAACACTAATAATTAACAGCACCCTTGAAAATAGTTGGAAAAAAAAAAAACCAACAACAAGAGAACTTTATTGTAAAAGTTTATTAAGAATTTTTTTATTATAATAAAAAGTGTATTTTAATTTATGATTTATTAAATTTAATATTTTAATATTTATATGTTTTAAAAAATAATTAATGATTTTAAAAAAATTATTTAAATATTAATAAAATATTAACTTATTATATGATGTAAAATTTTAAATTTTATAATAAAGATAACATAAATCTAACCCTTAACATAAAATTATTTTTATATAAAATTTAAAATTATATATCACATAAAACGATAATATTTCGTTAGCACTTAAATAAATTTTTTTAACATTGTTTATTTATTAAAATTATAAAAAAATAATATTTAATAATATTTAATTAAAATACTTTATATAGTATGATATAAGAATTCTTAATGAATTTTTACTGTAACTTTATTACTTTCGAAAAAATGCGCAAGTTAGCGAAGTCTGCGTAAATTGGACTCAACGCCCAGGTCCAGTGCAAAACATAGGGGAAGGAAAAAAGGGTCCTCCGAAGTCTAGTTTTCTGTTTACTGCTTGCTTCTGCAATCGCTACAATTCAAGAAATGAAGATTGAAATCTGAAAAGAAAATCTCCATTGTTCTGAACTCAGCCGGAGAAGGAAGTATATAAAATGGCTAAGCTAAGCTGCGATTTCCGGTTCCTTCTCATCCCCGCTGCAATCTTATTCATTTACATCCAGGTATTAAAAACCCTTGCTCCCTTTCTTTATCATCGAAATTCAAAACATTTCTAATCTACGCATATGAAATTACTTGCTTGTTTCGGAAATTGTTTCCTCTGTAGATGCGGCTTTTCGCCACGCAATCCGAATATGCGGATCGATTAGCTGAAGCGGTTAGTATGATTAATTTTGTTGCTTGTTTTAGCTCTCAAAAACTTCAGGACTCTTTTAAATTCTAGAAAACGTAAGGGATTATGAACAATTTATGGTTTTTTTTTTTTTGTTCGCAACTTTTCTAGTTAATAATGGAGAGGCTTTTTAATGATTGTGTTAATGGGGGGTATTTTATTGTTTTAATTTGGTAGATGGATGCAAAGCAGCATTGTACAAGTCAAATGCGACTCCTTATTGATCAAATAAGTATGCAACAAAAACAAATTGTTGCCCTGGAAGGTGTTACTTCCCCCCCCCCCCTCCTTTTAATCCTTTATATATGCTTCTTTTCGTGTAGACAAGTTCAAATTTGTTATTGTCTTTCATTTTTGTTAGTTTCAATTTATTCACTCTGACCATTTTCCAATTTCAGAGGGGAAGAGGCGGAAGGAGCAGGAGTGTGCACGACTGAAGGCTCTTGTTCAAGATCTTGAAAGTACTTTCCAATCAGAAATAAACTGTTTATTTCATGTTGTTTCATTCCTGTTTCATCGTTACTGCTATTCTATTTTCATTGATTCCCATTATGTATTTCTTTAGAAGATCCTTTTAGGGTTTCTAGACAGACATAAGTAATGTTCAGGTTATATAATCTTTAACAACTTGTGATCCATGTAATTATTGTAGTTAACTTATGTTACTGATTTGTTGCTTATAAGAGCCTTAAATCGTGAATAAACTTCATTACCATTTATAAAGCTGTTATCCGTGTGGGTCTGTAGCTGTGTCTTGATGAAGGCTATTATGCTTCTTCATCAATGTCATTCGGCATTTATTTCCTACCTTTTCTCCTGCTATTTTTGTTAACATCTTTAAATTTGTTCTGAAATGTGTGTGTGTGTTTTTTTTTCATATCTGTATCCACTAGTCTTTTTGTATTATTCCTTCAACTAAGGTTTTTCCTTTGATTTTGGAATGTTTTATAGACTCTTAGAATTCTTCTTTTTGTTATGCAGAGAAAGGCCTCCAAAGAATAATTGACAAAACTCAGGTTTGTAAGATTATGAGCATTCTTATACTTTATCTTCACAAATCACTACTTGTAATGATTGCAACCATCTTGAGTTGAATGTTTTAGGTACCAGTGGCTGCAGTTGTCATCATGGCATGCAATCGCGCTGATTATCTGGAAAGGACTATTGCTTCTGTCTTAAAGTGTGTTCATGTTGACATGAGTCTGTTTCTGTTTGACCCAGCAGTATAAAATTTTTAGCCGACTCAATTTGGCTTAAATCTCTGCAGATATCAGAGCTCCGTTGCTTCAAAATACCCCCTTTTTGTATCCCAGGTATTTACATTTATAATCGTATTCTTTACTTGCAATACAAGGTTTGCGTTGTCTATATGACTTGATTGTCACTATTATATATCATGCACAACAAATTTCTTACTGTTCTTTTGTTGTCATTAGAAGAAGCAATGTTAATAATTGTGATAGTTTCTTCTTAGGATGGATCAGATCCAAGTGTTAGAAGTAAGGCTTTGAGTTATAATCAGCTAACCTATATGCAGGTAAATTTTCTCTTTCTTCCTCTCTTCTTCCAGTTGGAAAAGTTGATTTGGATGAATCCTCTTCCTTTTTCCTACCCTATTCACATGTTTTTTTCATATCCTGATTTATCAAAACCAATCCAGTGAATGCTTGCTTCTGTTTCTTTCAGCACTTCGATTACAATCCAGTGCATACAGAAAGGCCTGGGGAACTGATTGCATACTACAAGATTGCTCGTAAGGATTGTCTTTCTTTTTTCTTCTTGTTCATATGGTTTCTAAAGATTGGGATTTCAGCACTTAAAAGTTTGGTTTCTTAAGGTCACTACAAATGGGCATTGGATGAGTTATTCTACAAGCATAATTTTGATCAAGTAATCATACTTGAAGGTGAAGTTGTCTTCTTTTATATTATTGGTTCAAATTTTGTTCTGTATATCACTTATGGAAAAAGGGACGGGGTGCTGACTGAGAATCACTTTTGAAGACAGATGATATGGAAATTGCCCCTGATTTTTTTGATATCTTTGAGGCGGCTGCAGCCCTTCTCGATGAGGATAAGTATGTTACATAGATCAAATCAGGCTCTCTCTCTTTCTTTCCCTTTTTTTTATTTGAGGGTTCGGAATCTTTTTCCTTGCACCTTCACCTTCTTTTTATTAAACTGTGATAGGTCAATTATGGCTATTTCCTCATGGAATGACAATGGGCAAAAGCAGTTTGTGCATGACCCACGTAAGTTCTTTCTCCCAATAAATTTCTTTTCTTGGAGAACAATCAAGCTTAATGCATTTTTGTGAGCAAAATTTGGTAGGTTCGATAAAAATATTGTTTGTTCTAGCCTCCATGACTTTTGGTGTCCTATGCAATCACTTAATCCTCCTATGCGGTGCTTACTGGAAAGCTTGGGGTGGATTGCGACGGGGAACCTTTAATTTTAATTTTAGTTTTATCCTAGTCCTAGCATATTCCTCAAAGTATCCTCATCTCATTCCAGGCATCCATCTCTCACTCTTCATGTGCAATATGTACTTGAAGTTCTGTCCTATGCTACTCGGACGTGGGTGTGAGTATCGGATGTGGGTATGTGTCTGACACGGGTATGTTCAGTGTATTTGGAGGGTCCTTAGAGAGTCATATCCCCATATCTATTTTTGGAAATGTGTCGGACACAGGTCTGTCAGGAAATGAAGGGCCAGAGCAAGATAGGTTCTATTATTATGCAATAAACTTATGGTTAACTCTTTTACTCTTGGTTTTGAATGCTCATGCTTGAATAAGATTTTGATTTTCTTAAAATGGAAATATTTTGGTGCTCTCTGTTTCTTAATCTGCTATAATTGTTCCATGTAGATGCACTTTATTGCTCAGATTTCTTTCCTGGTCTTGGCTGGATGCTTACTAGATCTACATGGAATGAGCTATCACCGAAGTGGCCAAAAGCATATCCTTCTTGCTAAAGTATATTGTTATTTCATTTATACATTTGACCACTGCAAATTGACGCAGTTTCATCAATGAATTTTCCTTGACAAAAGTTCACTTACTGGGATGACTGGTTGAGATTAAAAGAGAATCGCAAAGGTCGACAATTCCTTCGTCCTGAAGTGTGCAGAACATATAATTTTGGTGAGCATGTATGTATCACTTTGTCATTCGGAAGATTTCTTGTTTAAAATCACTTGATGACAATTTGTGAATGTGTTAGCTTTGATGAGAATATTTGCATTGTAGACCAGCCTGTATGTCTTGTGCATAGGAACTAGGTAGAACAATGATGAGAACATGATATATTTTCCTGTCAAGAATTTTATGTGCAGTGATTCTGCTGTATTGCTTCTGCAAGAATATACAGTAAACTTGGACAAATGAGACTCTTTATATGATTATTAACTAAAGAGTTTCAATCTTCAACTTATGGAACAACTTGTTTTCATGCTTAAATAAAACTAAGGTCCCCACAAATTAGGTATGTTTTCATCCCTCATTAACTGAGAATAGGCAGCTTCAGTAGTTTCAAATTTCCTCAAGAAAGGGCGTTAATATTTTGTGGCGTTCAGTTGGATCCTTATATCTCCTTGTATAAGTGTGGGCTTATGTCCTGTTTTTCAATCTTTCTGATTTCAATTAGGGTTCTAGCATGGGACAGTTTTTCCGACAATATCTTGAGCCTATTAAGGTGAATGATGTTAAGGTTTGCACTAAAACTTTCTAGAATTCTCTATAAAATTTGAAATTTCTATATATTCCTGTTATCATCATTATCATCACAGTGTTGTTGCTTTTCTGCGTGAAAGGTGGACTGGAAGTCCCAGGATTTGAGCTACCTGATGGAGGTAAAATCAGCGAGGCTGGGAACTGCTTTTCCCTCTTTTCTATTTTTTTACATTGCTATGTATAATTGTGTTTTCTCCTTTCTAGGACAAATATACAAAATACTTTGCTGACATTTTGAAAAAAGCAAAGCCTATCCTTGGAAATGATGCTGTACTTAAGGCATCTAATATAAAAGGTGATGTACGTATTCAGTATAAAGACCAATCAGACTTTGAAGGCATTGCACGCCAATTTGGAAATTTTGAAGAATGGAAGGTAATTTATATGATATTTGGTTTTTGTTTTCATTATTTTATTTGTTATGAAAACGCTTAGAGTTTTTGGTGATCATAAGCAGAGAAATGCCTGCATTATCATATTTGGTTTCCTTAGCAGATACTCGATTTTTAAATCGTGTTTGATAACAATTAAATATTTTGTTAGATATGAGATTTATTGGCTGTAGAATACCATTTTATCCTATGTACTCTCAATTAAATGTAGTCATTGCCACGAAATTTTTTCTTTTGGTTTTACCTGATCATTTCAAAATATGGGACACCTGTACCACATTTGATATTGTTCAAATGATCTCTCTCTCTGGCTTTCATTTTCATGTGCCTTTTAGGCATGTAGTATATAACAAGCATACGTGCACTTCACCTGATGCAAAATAATAAAATAAATAAATAAGAAAGACCTTGATTTGAAGAACATTGTTTTTCTACTTCTGTTATTGCAATACAAATAAACCCACTGTGAATTTCTCATATCTAAGATTGATTAGTCCCATTCTTCTCAAAAACGTTTATTGCTTCATTATCTAGGATGGTGTACCAAGGACAGCATTTAAAGGAGTTGTGGTTTTCCGATACCAACCACCAAGACGTGTATTTCTTGTCGGTCCTGACTCTCTACGGCAGCTAGGGATCGAAAATGCTTGAAAACAAAATGGTTAACAGCTATCTCTGGTTTGATTATTTCCTTTTATTCTATAACCATAGCCATCCCTAAAGTTGGTATAGCTCAATTCAAGTAGGAATTAGTTGACGACACTTGGTTCCGAAATTTCAATGTGCTTTAGTTTTGAATTTTGAAGTTTTTAATGATAATGGTTTTTGTGTGCTCAGTGATCGTGATGAAATATTTACAAATGGACAGCGGAGAGGCTCCGGGCAGACGAGTGTTTCTTTTTTTGAAGCATAAGAAGGGCTGAAATTAGGGTGGAGATGAATACTGGTTTAAATCAAAAAGAGCTGGTCAGGTAGGCTGAGGCTTCTTATTGTCCAACTTTTCTAGATTAGGGCATTTGGCATTAATATATCTGCACTTGAGCGTCGGATTCAGTTATCACATCCACGTATGGTAGCTTGGGGTTCAGTTATCACATTCACATATGATGAGCCTTTTTTTTTCATACTCAGGTAGTTATTCCATGCATATGATAAATCTCAGAATTTTTTTTTTTTTAATTGTGAAACCTATAATTTAAGCCAAAGAATATAAAAAATGAAACATATTTATTTTTTTTTTTGATTGTTCAGGCTTGACCTGCTCAGGCTTAAAAAGTTCTCTTTATTGTTGCAAAATATTAAAATTATTAAAAATTTATTTGTGTATTAATATTTACATATTTTTATAATTAAATTTAAATAAAAATATTTTTATTATTTAAATAATAATTTATGTCAAGTTTGTTTAGTTCAGTTACATAAAAATTTTATCTAAAGTTCGGCTTAATTCAATTAATATCTATTGGGTAAGGCGGATTGTCTAATCTGCGGACGACGGGTCTAGTTTCTAGTTAGTACTCTGTTTATAGAAATTTATTTCTTTGAGTAAAATTAACCTTTTGAAACAAAAGAAATTTAATAAGTAAAAGGGCTTTTAAACGAATAACCAAGTGCCCTTTGTAATGGGCTCATTCTAAAAGAATAATAATTTTCACACGCAGATATATGCATATAAGAAGGCCCATCAACCCTTTGCAATAGGCTCAGTCTCTCGAACCTTTTTCGGGCTAAATTAAAATCCAACAAGGCATTAGCCAACTTCGTAACCCTCCTTGCCTCCGCCAGGCCCCAACTCCTCTAATAAGGCAACTATGTCCCTCCAAACTGGAAATTCGCTCGAAGCTTTTTCAACTCTCGACAACGGAGTCAATTATAACCAAAAAATGAAAATTGTATTAAATGAGTTCAAAAACCTATATAGGTCAGCAAATCCTGTCTTAACAAGCTGACATCAACAATCATCCTTTCCTTCTCACGTTCATATCACCATCGTCCCCACCTCAACACGTTCTCGAATCACTCCTCTCGCTGCAGTCGTTCTTTACCTATTCAGCGAACCCATATTAAATTGCGCAGTTAATGTTCTGGTGTTTGCGAAGCAAATCATTTTTTTTTTTTTTGCTTCTCTATAAAACAGGATTGTCATCTAAAAAAGAGCATAATGAAAAGAAAACTGTCTTAACTTCAAAAGGCAGAAGATAAAGAGCTTAAAGACACAGAAACCAGACAGTGATGTAAGTTATCAATTTATTTAGTAGTCAAGCAGAGGCTTCAATGCCATCATTTCCATTTAGATTTAGTTGCACGTTAGTCGACAGCTACCTTCCACTATAACCAAGAAAATGAGATGGAAGTTTACTAAAAGAGTGGATTTCATTTCGTAGACTACCAATAATCCATATCAATGTGTATAAGGGGGTAAACACTTGTGCTATCTTAACTTATACTCTCTTGCACTAATAATATCAAGTGCTTGTTTTGTTACTCGGCCCTTAGGCCTTGGCATTGTTGGCAGGCAAGTTTGGGTAAATGGTTTGATGAATAAACTCCAAGACCATCGAAAAGAACATCAAAGATTTTGGTTTTGGGTTTCTATGCATTAATATTTCATCTTCATCCTTTCAGTCAATTTGTTGAAACTTTAAGGAGAGATTTGAGAATAAGCTTTTATGATTCCTCGCTGAACCTGCAACCTGCAATTTTAAGTTTTTCCTTTTTCAATTTAGGAATGACTTTTCCTTCTTCTATTTTTTTAAATATTTGGACAGGCTGCCATATATTTGACTTTTCGTTATTGATTATATATATCTATATATTTAATGAATGGTTATGGTATACACCCTTTGATTATTTTTTAATAAATTTTGTTATTTTTATAATTTATATTATATAAATTTTGATATTTATATTTTTTTATTGTATTTTATGTTATATTTGATTATTTTGCACGTAGGTTTATTTACAGTTATTAAAATGAAATG
>JAQSVH010216565.1:0-14268 GCA_029448705.1 Adansonia digitata
TTGGGTTTAAACTGGCCCAAAAACTTATTTTATTATTTAAAATAATATTAAAATTATTAAAAATTATTTATATATTATTATTTAAAATTAAATTTAAATAAAAATAATTTTTTAATTATTTAAATAATAATTCGAGTCGAACTAACATACATTTAGAAAACTCATACCTAAACTTCATTGAATATAGGTCAGGTAAATTGTTCGGCCAATAAATAAGATTATATACATCATATAAAAATTAACAACACAATATAAAAATGTAAAAATAAAAAAAAATATAATACTAATTATTGATGAATCAAAATTTATATTAAAATAATATTTTAAATATAATTATAAAATTTAAAAATAATATAAATATAATATAAAAACATAAATTATAATATCTCAAAAATGTGAAAAGTTATAAACTTTGTAGTTTTATAAATAACTATTTGTGCTAAATATCTGTCAACCAATGATTAAGCTCTGACAAAAAAAAAAAAAAGCCAGCTTTGGGTGCAGTCACGTGCCACCGCCCACATTCGGATCTTTCTTAGCACTTTACAACCCTACTGAAAGTCTTTCAGTCTGTGCCAATGCTTTGGAATTTTCGTGATAGCCAGGCATGCGGCTGTCTCATGTTTCTTTGCAACCAAAGCACTAATGATTTTTTTTCCATTTTTGTTTTTTTACAAAATGAGTCAGACGATAGAAATATGTATTATAAATTTTAATTTTAAATTTATTTAAATATTATTTTTAAAGATAAATATTAAAAGATTTTATAGTTTTAGTGAAAATTATTTGATTTTTTTATGCTTTAAAAATTATTACTTATTTTTTATGGCGCTTTTTTTTTTTGTCTACGATGTGATTAACATCGTTAAAAATCTGCATGAAATGTCTCTTTTACCTTTGACAATTCCACCCATACTCGTTTAAGGGGGTAAGGGTAAAATATATATTTCATATCAATTTTTAATAGTATTAAGTACATTTTAGATAGAATGAAACGATAACGAGGAAATTAAAAATTTTTAAAACACAAAGAGTTTAAGTGATTTTAGCTAAAGCTACAAGGGAATTTTTGAAAGTTATTTTTTTTTAAGTATAATTTGTATGAATTAATTAAATTAAGTATCGAATTTCTAGTTAAACTTACTTTGCTTATATCATTTCATTTCTAAAATAAAAAGACGAAAGAGTACAAGCGAGGTTACTAAAATAACACATGCTTATTAAATAAATTTTAAAAAATAATGACATGTAACACATTAATATGTTGAGTATAACCAACCATTAAAAGATAAATATATAATATATTTATTTATTGGGTCATTAAAAAATAAATGTCTAATGCATTAAAAAATTTAAAATTTTTTTAGATCAAGAACAATAAAGACATTTGTTTATAAATTTTAATAAAAAATCAAGTTATAGCCAAATATAAAAATAATTATTAAAAAAGGTAAAAGCAAGAAAAAATAATTCAAGAAAAGGAAATAATAATTATAAAAATTATTAATAAAGAGACTGCAATTATTATTTTATTTTTAATTTTATTTCTCCTTGTTGCTTTTCTCCTCTGCAATTAAGAAAGAATTGATTCCCATAAATTATATATATCAATTATATATATAAAAATAATATTTAAAAATAAAAAAATATTAAAAAAATATTTTTATTAAATATTAATTTACTATTTAATAATATAGATCATACATAATATCAATTATATATAAATTATATGTATTGTATATAATACATATTATATAAGACATATAATATAATACATAATATTATAAATAAATCATGGATCAACAGTAACTCTCCTCTGGAGGACTGTCAGCATAGGCACTCTAAGGCGAAGTCAAGAGTTTTATGTTAAAGAAGTCAAGATAAAATAAAATTAAAATATAAATTTTTACTATTTTTAGTGAATTGGTTTTAGTTCTTTTAAAGCATAATGGATTGAAGAGTTCACACATACTTTTAAGGATAAAACGTGCAAAGTAGTTAATTGAGTTTTAATTTTAAAGTCTCGTCAAATTTTATTTTTAAAATTTAAATTTAATTTAAAATAAAAAAATTAATTACTCGAACTCATTTGATTAAGATTTGTTTACTTACTTAAAAATAGCTCAATTTTATGTTTAAATTTAAACTTGATTATTTGTATTCGACTTAGAAACTAAGATTTTTTGTTATTAAATAAAAATAAAAAATATATATTTTAAAAATAAAAAAACTCAATTAGGTTTGCAATCTACTTAAGTTAATTATTGAGATATTTAAATACGATTCGCTCGATACGTTGAGCTTCTTTAAGTCAAGCTTAACTTGACAATAATCAAATCAAATGTCGAATTTTTTTTTTCAAGTTTAATCAGATATTTTAGCTACTTTTGTCCAAAAATTTTCGCAAGTTCTCACGTTCTAGAGGAACCACCTGATGGAATTTTGCAACTAATCCAAGATAGAGTAAGACCGTTACTAAGTTAGTACTTTTTATATATGAATCTATTATGTACCAAAAATTTTTAATATATGAATTAATATATATCATTCCATTATAATCATTCCAATTTACACTTTGATGAAAAATTCACTAACTAGCAAAGAAATTAAAAATGTTCATAAAATTTATTTTAAAAGAAATCAATTTTTATCAATTTGTCATTATTGTTAACACTATCACTAAATCTGATAATAAGAATATATTTGGTTAAACTCTTAATTACTTTTACTCGTTGAATATGAAAATATTTATTTTGTTTTAAGAGGAGGATTCACTTATATTAGTATAAAATTAAATTAGTTTTATAAACTTTCATAACTTGTAATACGATTTATATTTATTTAATCTTATCATCATATTTCATATTTTATTCACGTAGATAATGCACATTAAATTTTAAGTAAATTATAAATGTTTAAGTATTTGTTCTATTAAAACTTTTAACCATGGAATATATATTAAAAAGCTGTATTGATAGATTACACCAAATAGAAAACTTTACGAATATGATAACTATAATTATTTTGCTAAATCCAAGTCGGTTACTTAAAATATTAATCGTATGAAAAATTATGAAATTTTTTATTTTTAGTTTTACACTAATACTAGTTTTAAACCCATACAATGCACAAAAATATTTTTATATTTTAATAAAATAATTAAAATATAAATTTAAAATTTAAAATTTAAAAATAATGCAATGATAATATCTCTAATTTTTATATTTGAATTTGAGATATTTTAATTTAGTAAAAATTTAGAAAACCCATATTATGATACAATGAATTCAACAATCTCCAAACAAAAAATCAATTATTTATTTGAAAAATGAAAAATTTTGATGTCTTAAATCAAACTCCTTTGCAAAAACTTTTTTTTTTTAGATGCTTCAATAAGTTATTTTTTCATAAGAGATTTTTCAATAAATTTTTTACATAAAAAAAGAGTGATTGATTCTTAAGTTATTTTTTCAATACATTTATTAACACCATTTATATCTACAAAACTCATGTATAAATTATCAAAGTCAAAGATATGGACGGTGAATAACGTTGTATCGGATAGTAATTGATGGAAAAATAATGAAGAGAAGCTCAACCCCATAAGGAGATGTAAAAAATTTTAGTGTATCCGTATATAGTTGGATTAAAATTTTAATTATAATTTAGGCTATTTAACTTTAATAAAAACAGTTAATGTTATACATATATGTCTAATATTTTTTTTATAACAAATAAATGTCTAATAATTTGCTTTCAAGTTTAGGGTCAAAATGTTACACTTTATTCACCTCAGGTTTGGTATTGCATGTTTCATTTTGAGCGCAAAAATTTGACCCATAGGATTTTAAATATCTCTTAAATTTTATAATCTTTACTTTCCTTAACTATAGTTATAATTTAAATCATTCAAATATAAACTTTTTTTTTTAATTTTTCACTCGATACCCTAACAAAAAAAAGTCTTAATAATCTTAAAACATAATTAACAAAATGTTTGACTTTCGTATAAGAAAGTACCGTCAACATTCTGCCAAAATGATTAAGTATCTCATCTACCTATAATATTTTTTTAAAAAAATTGTAAGATTATAAGCATAGAGTATAAAATTAAAAGTTTTCATCGATCGAGTCGTAGTCCAAAAATTTTAAAATTTAAATTTAAATTTGTTTAGTTTAAATTTACTGTTCATCTTTAATAGAATATTAAAAAAATATTTTTATATTAGCATTATATATTTTATAATTAAATTTAAATAAAAATATATTATTTTAATTTATAAATAATTTTCTAGAGCCAGCTCAGAATATGAAAAAGAAACCTAAACCTGACCCGGGCCAGGCAGGTCTATATAAAATAGAATGTTACATACTATTATCATAATGCAATACTAGTTTTTAATGTATTAAATATAAAAATTACTACTACTTATTCTGTCAAATAAATATAATTATTTATAGAATAAATAAAAATATATAATAAGTATATAGAAGTTTAAATCAAATGTTTAAAAATAATAAGTATAATGAGAGAATCATGAGACCAGATGCAAAGTAAAATGTGTAGTAAAGCAAAGAGGGTAAGAAGTTATGCGTGAATTGTAAAACTAAAAAAAACTTTTATATTTATATATGCAAAAGGAAGATTATCGGTTAATTAATATGGTAACTTTACAATAATGAAATAGAATATTATTGAAAGTAAATATTGAAAGTGAATATTGAAATAATAAATATCGAAAGTTATTGGTGTGGTGAAATCAATGTCTAGTTATTTAGTTAGTTTAATAATTTCTATTATAATATTAACTTAAAGGAGATTCTTTATATATATATATATATATATATATATGTATACTTTGATGAAATTTTCCATTTATTGCTTTTGCAAAAAATGTTACCATAACGTCATGCAGCATTAATCTTACCATAATGTAGGCATAATTATTGATGAAATTATTTGATTAAATAACAAGAACTCATTTTATGTTCTACAGCAAGATTAGTATTGAAACTGTTAAAGTTGTTTTCTAGGACAATATCTAAGATATTGTTAGGCAAACTAATATTAGGCAAAATGTAAAAAATTGCCATAATAATTGAAACTTTGACTAATTTAACAATTGTAATTGATACTTTCATTAAACAGTGACTCAATTAAATTTTAATTGAAATGTATTGAATAATTTTTTTTAAAAATTTTGTTTTCAAAATAACTTAATTTGACATAATTAGAAACTTTTACCAAATTTAAAATAGAATCAATATTTTCATTAATTAATATTATTAATTAAATTAACTTGGACTTAAATACAAAGAAGTCATTTGAAATTAAAATTGATACATTATTTTTTTATACACTATTATTATATATAATGATTTATATTATTTTTTGTAATAATATATAATTTATAATATTTTATTAATTTAATAACAAAGGTTCTATTCATACATATTATATATATGGGGAAAAGATCTTTTAATTGTTTATGCAAAAAATCTTACATTAATATCATGCATCATTACCCTTACCATAGTTTAGGGATAATTATTGATAATGATGATACTATTTAGTAAAATAATAAAAATAATTGTATGCTATACGGCAAGATTAGTATGGAATATTTTCTTGCTAGCAATACAAGGAAATATATAAACCTATGTATACACAAAATATTTGATTTTCTTGACATGGAAAATATTGTATGTTCTCGAGTAAAATTTATTGATGATCCACAACCTTTTATTAATGTTTCATTTTTATCCATATCTATGAAAGTTGCATTGATTATTCACAACTTTTATTAATATTTTATTTTTATCTATTACCTTCAAAAGTTACACTTATCATCTTCTACGTTTGATTAGTATTTCATATTTATTCATAAGTTTTAAAATTTAATATACGAATATCCATAATTTTTCAAAAAAATTTACCATTCATCCGCCTATTAATTAAAATTAAAAAGTTGTAAAATATTCAAATAGGCTTTAATTGTCAAATCATGTGTGTAAATGTCCATAAAAAGGTATCATCATGTATGTCAATTTTTTATGTTTGAAAAAATAACACATTTATTTTATTTGAATAAATTTTTTTACGTGAAAAATAAAAAAGATATTAATAATTTAAAAAAGTTGAAAAATTGACTGCAAAAATTAATTTTAAAAGCATTAAGTCATATAATTTTTTTAAAAAAATCATTTCAAAAATATTTTTATGATGTATGTAACCTATATAACATATTTTTTGGAATAAAATTCATATTTATTTGAAAAAAAGAAAGAGATTTTGGAGAAAATAAAAGATAAAATTGTTTTTCTTTTAATAATTTTAGAAAATTGATTGTAAATATTGATGTTAAAAAATTGATAATTGAGTTTCGATCAAGTTTTCAAAAAATAAATTTTATTTCAAGAAAAATAAGTGTATTAATATAAAGTACATCCATGCTATATAATTTTTAAAATATATAATATAATCGATCCTTTGTCATGTCACTAAATAGATATTTTATTATTTTTTTACTTTTGATTAAAATCGATGAATAATTAAAATTTTTTGAAAGATTATGGATCATAAATATAATTTTTAAAAGTTATGGATGAATAAAATGTAACTATTGAAAGTTATGGATGAAAATAAAATATTAGTAAAGATTGTGGATGATAAGTATAACTTTTAAATATCACAGATGCAAATGAAACCTTACTAAAAGATTCTGGATTACAATTAAATTTTACTCAGTATTTTCTTTCCCTAGAACATTAATCAAGATTGATTAAGAGGATTTTCTTGATTAGTTCAACTTTTGATTCAATAATTATATATATATGTATTTCACTTTTTTTAATACACTTTTATTAAATGTATTAAATCATAATATCATTTTTTATTAAATGAATATAACAAAATTCAAAACATATGTTAAATAAGATAAGTAAATTTATTATTTTTTTTTTACCAAAGCTTTGGCTTTTATATATTTATATAAGTGAATTTTAATATATCAAACAAGTGTTTATTTTTTTTAAAAAAATTATATATTATCTTTCTCACAAGTTCTCAATTAATTCTCAACCTCCAAAAAAACTCAATAGAAGATTACATTGCTATTTAATAAACCCAAGATTTCAAATTCCTTTCTTAAAAGGTAAGAAATAAATTAATTCTTATATGTACATACATTTTTCCATAATGGTGAAATTTAAACTTCAAAATAATGAATTTTCAACCTTTAAAAGAAAGTATAAAATGGTTTCTCAACTCTCAATTTGAATACCATCACTTTTGCAATTGATACAATGGCAAGTACAAAGTTTCTTTCAACTTATCTAATTCTTTTATGCATCATCTTCGCCGAAAACTCAGATCTTTATGAATATATGTATATTTTTACTTTTTACATTTATTTTTATAGTAAATTCTCTATTTTATCAGAAAAATAGAATGTAATTACCTATTGGGTTTTTTTTATTTATTTATACTTTTATTTTCTAGGCACGAACAAAAAACCTTGGTGCTGGAAATGATTTGGATTGGTTGGAAGCAAATGGTCATGGCTTACATAAATGCTATTGTTGTCTCTCAGAATCAGATATAGGGTGTTTTGATAAACAATCGGACTGTGAAAAGGCTTGTCCTTTTCCATAATCTACTAGAACAATATTGTAATGGATTATTTTTCAATAAATTCATTGAATGGAAAATAAGAAGATTATTTACACTATCATCTTCTACTATTTGCATTCACCTTACACATTTTAAATTTGTCGAGGTTCGATCGAGCTTGAGTTGATGGTTCAAAAAATTATCTCTCTCTTCCCTCTTCAAATTTTTAACTGATTTAAGCATCGACACACATTATAGAATCTCAGCTCCTAAAAAATAAGTTAAATATATTTTCTATACTATTATTAATATAATCATTAGTTAGTAATGATTTTTATTTAAGTTTTTAGTGTGAAAATTGTCACTCATAAATTTTTATTTATAAATTATTTTTCATTGTTTATTGAATAAGAGTTCTTTGTATAATTAATTAATTTTATTATTATTTATAGTTAATTACTACTAAATTTTTAATAAGTTATTAATTAATCCTATCTCAAAACTTTAATAAATTATTATATTTGCATGTACCATTCAACAAGGTCTTTAGTTGAGAAATTGATAACAAAAATACATTGATGGAAATTAAAATAATAGGGAATTTTGAAAAATTAATAATATAAATTACTACAGGAGAAATAAAATTTTATCAATTCATATATTCAAATAATGACCATCATCTTAAGATGACAATAAAAATAATACTCTAAGCAATTTAATTATATTTTAGACTTAATTTATATTTGGAGTAAGTTGTATTGAATTAAATTTTAACCAATTCTTAAAGTGAAAGGTGTGAAATTTATCTAAAATTATGTGTTGACTTATTGATTATTTCTTTTGATAATATATTAATAGTAAATAGATTAATGCTATCAATTTTTTTTTTTTTAAAAAAAAGCTAAGTATTTAATTTGATATACCAATGGGCTTAAAAAAGAGATCTATAAAAATTATTGAAAGTGAACAAGAAATAAAATGCAAAAAATTAAATTAGCAACCAATAAATTGAAGGTTTAAATATCATTTTGTGTAAGATTAATTCAAATTAAGTATCTAAAATAGATCATAAAAGCATAAAATAAATATTTTTTTTGAAAATTTTTTTGTAAAGTATGTTATTTAAGAACAATTGACGATAGATAAAGAGGTTTTTGTATTATGATAAATTATTGTGTCGTGTGATATAAGTCAAAACAATGATAATAACTAAAGAAAAAAAATTATAGCATGGATATTCTATTACTTATAATTTTATAATAATATTATCGAAATTTGATAAATTACAAAAATAATGTTTATAGTTATGATTTTATGATTCTTACATTGTGTTCGATGGGGGAAAAAGGAATAAAGAAAAAAGAAGAAGAAAATTTACTTTCTTTCCACCATTTCCTTCATTTGGTAAGGGAGAAATAACATAAGGGAAAACAAAATGAGTGGACTTACACATTTCTCTTCCTTTCCAAATAATTTCTCCCAAATATAGGGGAAAAAAATCATTTGACTTAAAAGAATAATTTTACTTCTAATTTTGCCCTTAAGCCTTTTCTTTTTCTCTAGTTTTCATCCTTTAAAAACAATAAAAATAATTAAATCTCCTTTCTCTCCTTCATTTTTTTTCTCTCCTTACCATTTTCCCTTCTCTTCATTGTCCTTCCTTCCTTCATATCAAACATAATATTTCTTCAAGTGACCACGGTTTAATTTCTAGAAACTCAAGTATCATATATTATTACTATCATATCCGTGCGACTTAATATTAATAAAAATTATAAACTAATCATACATTCGTTACTTAGTTTTTAATTTTATATAAATTTCATTAATTCTGATGATAATAAAAAATATATAGAACACATTAACCATAGGGTAAGTTATGATGAAGTTTAAGTACATATGTGAATAAGAATGCATATGTAATAAAGTGTCGACAATAAATAAAAAGAATCGTTGCTTAGGATTTTTGAAAAATAGAGTATACTAATTACATTTTAACAATTATCTTCTAGTCTATGAAATAATATTTCAACATTTAAACACAGTTATGCATATATCATGCAGAAAAGGGCTTAGAAATATTTAAAAGAGGTCATCTGTTTTTCATTTTTTGATGAAGAGTTCAGCTATTTTAAAGGTGGATGATAAAAAGAAATTCTAAGGCAATCACCACTACTAAATTGAAAAGGCAACCCTTTTTCTTCTCTCCCATCCCCTTTTACTTTTCTTGACACAGCAGATCTTTGTTTTTTTTAATCAAATTGTTTAATTAAAAGACATTATTGCTAAAGAAAGGAAAGATCTAGAAAAAGAGAGAGAGAAAAGCAGAGATTTGGCATGATCCAAACAATGGTTGTGGAGGAGACATTGTCGATGCAAGATGCTATGGTCGCCACTGCTGTCACCACTAAACTGCTCATTTAGATCATTGAGAATTTGTTGAGCAAAAAGAAAAGGAAGTAGAAACTGGACAAACCGATAATGAGAACAAAGAAAGAAAATTTTTTTGCCTTATATCCCTCATTCATTTGCTCTGCCAATCCATCACAAAAATAACCTTCCCCATTTGCTTTGTCTTTTTTTCTTTGAACTTTCTCACCAATCCCTATCAATCAATCTCGTCAATCTGTCAACTATTAAAATATTAAAACTAAATATATTCTCAAATTCAAATATAAATAGCAGGACACCAGAAGGCCCATCAGCAACATGACCAAAATATCCCTACAAATTTCATGAAATACCTTTACAGTCCCAAAAAATTAGGGTTAAAATAGGGTTTGCCAAAGTACCAATCGAGTTTATGGCCTTTAAAAGCAAGCCCTGAGGATTCTTTGCAACTTCAGCAATTGCCTCGTTCAATTTTTAAAGCTGCAGAAGTTAAAATAATGAATTATTATCTTATAAGCCCTTTAATCTGAAAATGCACAAAATTATTTAGCATAAAAACAACAAGATTAAGACATTTTCCTATTCATTTACCTCCCAATCCAAGAGAAAAATAATGTAAAGCCTTACAATATAGTCTTTTTTCCTTTAAAAAGAGCATATATGTAACTTTGGATAACACATATATAACAATATAATTTATCAGGTAAGATACCAACAAAAAATAGCAAAATCTCTATGTAATTGATGTGTAAGAAACTATTACTATGTAACAAATTCCTTTTCTTCTGGTTGTTTGGCTTATTCAGGCTCCATATAGAAAAATAGATGCACATACATACGATCAAGCATGATAATAGGCAGAACAAGAAAATCTAAATAATAAAATTTACTGCCATTGCAATGCTTGGAGACGTAATGCTCCATTTGGAAATTGCAATTCTGCATATCAAGATGGACCTTACCAGCCAACTTCATCTGGATGTCAACTTCTTTAAAGGATAACTAACTCATGACCACTGCAGCTATTGTGGTTGCCATGTTCTGTTTCTCCTAACTGCTAAACCCTAAAAAAAGTGTGATTTTCTCATTGATTAAGAAAATGGGAAGCAAATTTAAACCTGCAACACTATCCAAAAGTGCCAAATAAACTTTATATGCAGTAAAAAAAATAATGTAGATAGAATAAAAAGAAGCTTACTTTTTGGCCTTGTAGTTCTACTTTCAAATCTACTTCCTTTTTTTACACAGCGGTTAGTTCTCTTAATACTTTTATCAATCATGACCCTTTACTCTAGTAGTACAGAATAATTTTAGCGTTTCTTGCTATAAAAGAAAAGCAACATGATCTTTGATGCAATTTCAATCCATCACAGTGAATCAATTTTCTTGTTTTACCATAAATTTGTAGATTGAACATAGATAACTAATCATCATAGGTTTAGAGGACAGAAAGTGCTTGTCCAAAGACTCATAAATCAAAACAAAAGTAATGAATGAATTTGGGAAACCTAGTCAAAATATCTTGTGTATTCAAACAGATTTGTAAACTTATGGTTCAACAGACAATAATGCACAAATAATTTACTGTATGCATTTAAAGGTAAAATGCTCAAGACATTAGGTTTCAAAGCAATATATCTTATCTTCAATTTTATTAGACTTGTATGAATTTGAGGAATTGATCTGTCATTTTAGTTTACTGCCTAAACCCCCTAAATCTTAAATAGTTTAATGAAAATTTCAGGCTTTAGCAAGTGCTAAGGATTCCTCAATTTACAATTTCAGCAAATAAATCATATGGTTTTGATTCTTTTGAACATTAAATTCCCTTTCACTTACTATCAGAAAGTGTTAAACCAATTCAGCATAATCTTCAAAAAAACTAAATTCATTTCACAAACCGTAGCTAGAAATTAAACTATATCAATTACTTACTCACCATATATAAAAGACCAAAATAAAAGACTGCAAATCTTCCTAAAAAGGTAGCCTAGTTTAGGAGTTTCAAATTGCATAATTAGACTGTTTCAACATGACATCCACAATTAATGTCAACAAATCTACCAAAAAAAATTTTATGAGAAGCAAAGCAAATAGAATTGATTTAAAAGAAAAAAGAACCTAAAAAGGAAGAAGGGAATAAAGAAACCAAGAATGACAATAATGTACAGCATCAGACATTCCTACCGTACGCTTCAATAGCTCCTGCCCAACCCTTGTCATGTCACTCGTAGTTGACATTTCATGCCTCAAACACTCTTTTTTCGTTCCATCAATCTGAAATTACTTTCAATATTAAAAAAAATAAGTGATCAAAATTCAGAAGGGACGGTTAGTGCCTAGATTTGTGATCCCAACCTCAAGAGAAAATAAATAAAAAACTTTTAGTTTTTCTTTCCCTCGTCTCTCCAACTCAATCTATCTTTGCTTAAACAAAAATCAAATTTGGATTATTGGGAGAGATGAGCAGCAGGTGAGAAATTGATAGAAAGATGGGACTAGTTGAGAAAAATATGAATGGGAATGGAAAAGAAAGATATCTAAAAAATAACCAAAGAAAAAGTATTCTATATATGTAGATGGCATCAAACGTTTCGGTAACAGAGGGATAAAAAAAAAAAACGATGTCGTTTGGCAAAAGGAAACCCAAAAAAAAAAAAAAAAAGGAAATGGTAGGAATACCTTTGGTACATTTTAAAAAAGTCACTAGAGTCCCTCAAGATTAAAAAATAATAGATAGTTAGAGTTAGATTATAAATGACTTATAATTTTATAGATCGATAAAAACAACAATGGCATAAAATTATAGTATTAGTGACAACAACGATAGCAACAAAACAAAAAATTATAGTATGAATTTTAATATTATGACTAATAACTTTATAGATTATAGTATAAATTATAAACAAACAGCCATAGCAATAAAGCCAAAAACTTATTATCAGAATTAACCATACAAGTACGCGTATCGCAACTCATAATATAATAATAAATAGAGTATCATTCTCACGAAAAATTGAATTAAAATTTGCTAAGTCTTAAAATTAAAACAGTTTAATCTTATCAAAATAATTAATTAAAGGATTGTAAAACAAAATTTAAATAAAACCAAAATTAATTGAATTAACAAAGCAAATTAAATATGGTTTATTTAATTAATGATAAAAAGCCTAAGATTATAATTTCTTTCAACACTTCATTTAAATAAAACCCTACTCTTTTAACTTGACTAATGATAATGAGTTCTTAACCTAGAATTTCAATTTATTTATAGGTATCTTCCGGTAGTCTTATAAAAATATCTATTTTAACCAATTTACTATATTCCTATGAAAATTGAATTAAAAAAAACTCATTAAGCTTAGAATTTGGTTACATATGATATGCTCGTATATTCTAATCAACATGCAGATCAATTCATTCTAATAAATGAATATGAAAAATATGCCATTCAATCGAGGTCTAGACACAAAATTTCCTTTTCCAAGTTTATTAAAGTTATCAAATCAATCTATTGGTGGCCAATTAATTAGAAGCATTAAGAACGAGATTGAACAAACAACTTAAATACCATTAAATAAAAAAAAAGGAATAAAATAATTCAAATTAGATGATAAGTTCCATTGTAATCCTAGAAGAATAAATTTAGTTCATATTGATTAAATAAAACACAAAACACTAAAACTTCACTATAGTAAACATTATAATAAAGATAAAAGATTAAGGAAACAGAAAATTAAGAATTGTCAATCTCGGTCTTCAACTTCTTTGATCCCTCTCCTATTGTAAAATCTTGATGGCTTCTCTCCTCTTCAAAGAACTAAAAAAAAATAAAACTATAGAGTATCTGGAATATCTTTAAATCTAATCCTGATAACGCTATTTATAGACAAAATCATAAAGGAACGAAACTTGGTCTCCAAGTAACTTGACCAGATTATTTTTGTAAATTGTCAAACTTAATCACTTTGCTTGATTGAGTATACTTTATTTCTTGATTAAGTAGTTACACTTTTAGAAATTTCTTTGAGTTTTGACCTACAAAAATATGAAATATATTTAAATGACTAAGTAATTAAAATATAAAGAAAATAAACAATACTAAATTAAAAACTACTAAAAATAAGTAAAATTTAATTAAAAATCTCTTAGACTTTACTAATTTTATATATATAATGAGACTTAATAACTCTATTTTGTAAAGTTATCACTATACACCAGATAACTAAGTGTTCATAAAATGTTGAAATCTGAAAAATGGTTAA